>VZSE01004535.1:1454237-1634550 GCA_013398275.1 Promerops cafer | reverse complement strand
CCTCTACAATTACAGCTGTAGACAGGAGTGAGAATAAGTGCGAGCAGCGCCTCGGCAGACACCAAGGTCAGTGCAGAAGCAGGGGAGGAGATGCTCCGGGCGCCAGAGCTGACTCCCCGCAGCCCGTGGTGACGGTCATGGGCGGGCAGCTGTGCCCCTGCAGCCCACGGAGGGCCCCGCAGCAGAGCAGGGGATGCCGGAAAGATGCTGTGGCCCCGTGGGAAGGCCCTGGCAGAACCTGCAGACCCGCGGAGAGAGCGGCCCACGCTGGAGCAGGCTCCTGGCAGGACTGGGACCGCGCGGGGGACCCACGCTGTAGCAGCCAGTTCCTGGAAAACTGCAGCCTGTGGGAAGGACTCAATGGAAAAGTTGTGGAGGAGTGTCTCCCATGGGAGGGACCCCACGCTGAAGCAGGGGAAGATTGAGAGTTCTACCTCTGAGGAGGAGGGAGCAGCAGAGACAACGTGTGGTGACCTGACAGCAGCACCCATCCCCTGTCCCGGGTGTGGCTGAGCAGGGAGGAGTCGGAGAATTTGGGAGTACAGTTTAGCCTGGAAGAAAGTAGGAGTGGGAGAAAGCGTGGCTTTTATTATTTGGTTTTGTTTCTCATATCCTACTTTTATTTGCTTGGTTATAAACTAAATTAATTTCCCTAAGTCAAGTCATTTTTTCCCATGACAGTGAGGGCTGAGTGATCTCTCCCCACCCTTACCTTGATTCATGAGCCTTTCATGATATTATCTCTTCCCTGTCCCGCTGAGGAGTGAAGTGATAGAGTGGTTTTGGTGGGCAGCAGGTATGTAGCCAGGGTCCACCCACCATGCAATTATATCATATTATTTTAACAATTTCTTAAAGCAATTTTTAAGTAAACTTTTTTTTTTCTGATAGGTGAATCATTAATCTTCAATTATTTACACATCTTACATTTTCACTAAATCTTAAAGATGTTATTTTGATTTTTACGCACTCCATTTTGTTAAACTAGCACCAGAACTAGCATACTAGAAGATTCTGTTGCAAAAATTATTTACCTACATCAAAGTAAGATTAAAGAATTTTTCCCAGATTAGAAACATCCATCGGTGATTTATTTAGGAATAAGATAAAAAAGTGAACAAAAGGCCAAAATATATACCTTGTAGAGCAGAAACCTTGTTCTAATAACTAGGTATTTAACTAATTAGCATTGTTCCAGTAAGTGCTTTATCAAGTTACTACGCTTTCACCAAATTTCATTGAAATCATGGCTCCATTTCCAACGTGATCACCAGCTATGAGATTACAACTGTGCTCTGTAAATTCCTCTCTGATACAATAAGGGGTACACCAAAGTTGGTAAGCTTCTATATAAAGGAACCAGAGAACATTGTTTCAAAATCCACAAACCAATGCTTGAAATGTTCAGAGGTAACTGGATTCCTGTCTGCTCATTTCACGTAAAGCCCTGAAGCCTGGTTTCTTTCATAGATTTTCTGAATAGGTAGGATTTCAGTGAGTTTCACGTGTTTGGTCTCTACTCTTGCCTGGACTTATAAAAATCCAAATACAAGGCAGTTAGAGTCAATGTTTTTGCTGGAGTATCAAGCCATACATGTCTGATTGTGTGTGGAATATCCTGAGTTTTTTGTCCTGCCCATGTATTTAACCTGCTGGTCTAGGGAAACTGATGTGCCAGTGCTTCCAGGGACACTTTTTATTTAGCCTCAGAATAAATTGTATCAGCACTGTATCTTTTTCTCTATCTTTAGAAAGATCCAGACAGGGTCTTCTTTCACGCTACTGAAACTATAGGCTACTGTNCCTCTACAATTACAGCTGTAGACAGGAGTGAGAATAAGTGCGAGCAGCGCCTCGGCAGACACCAAGGTCAGTGCAGAAGCAGGGGAGGAGATGCTCCGGGCGCCAGAGCTGACTCCCCGCAGCCCGTGGTGACGGTCATGGGCGGGCAGCTGTGCCCCTGCAGCCCACGGAGGGCCCCGCAGCAGAGCAGGGGATGCCGGAAAGATGCTGTGGCCCCGTGGGAAGGCCCTGGCAGAACCTGCAGACCCGCGGAGAGAGCGGCCCACGCTGGAGCAGGCTCCTGGCAGGACTGGGACCGCGCGGGGGACCCACGCTGTAGCAGCCAGTTCCTGGAAAACTGCAGCCTGTGGGAAGGACTCAATGGAAAAGTTGTGGAGGAGTGTCTCCCATGGGAGGGACCCCACGCTGAAGCAGGGGAAGATTGAGAGTTCTACCTCTGAGGAGGAGGGAGCAGCAGAGACAACGTGTGGTGACCTGACAGCAGCACCCATCCCCTGTCCCGGGTGTGGCTGAGCAGGGAGGAGTCGGAGAATTTGGGAGTACAGTTTAGCCTGGAAGAAAGTAGGAGTGGGAGAAAGCGTGGCTTTTATTATTTGGTTTTGTTTCTCATATCCTACTTTTATTTGCTTGGTTATAAACTAAATTAATTTCCCTAAGTCAAGTCATTTTTTCCCATGACAGTGAGGGCTGAGTGATCTCTCCCCACCCTTACCTTGATTCATGAGCCTTTCATGATATTATCTCTTCCCTGTCCCGCTGAGGAGTGAAGTGATAGAGTGGTTTTGGTGGGCAGCAGGTATGTAGCCAGGGTCCACCCACCATGCAATTATATCATATTATTTTAACAATTTCTTAAAGCAATTTTTAAGTAAACTTTTTTTTTTTTTCTGATAGGTGAATCATTAATCTTCAATTATTTACACATCTTACATTTTCACTAAATCTTAAAGATGTTATTTTGATTTTTACGCACTCCATTTTGTTAAACTAGCACCAGAACTAGCATACTAGAAGATTCTGTTGCAAAAATTATTTACCTACATCAAAGTAAGATTAAAGAATTTTTCCCAGATTAGAAACATCCATCGGTGATTTATTTAGGAATAAGATAAAAAAGTGAACAAAAGGCCAAAATATATACCTTGTAGAGCAGAAACCTTGTTCTAATAACTAGGTATTTAACTAATTAGCATTGTTCCAGTAAGTGCTTTATCAAGTTACTACGCTTTCACCAAATTTCATTGAAATCATGGCTCCATTTCCAACGTGATCACCAGCTATGAGATTACAACTGTGCTCTGTAAATTCCTCTCTGATACAATAAGGGGTACACCAAAGTTGGTAAGCTTCTATATAAAGGAACCAGAGAACATTGTTTCAAAATCCACAAACCAATGCTTGAAATGTTCAGAGGTAACTGGATTCCTGTCTGCTCATTTCACGTAAAGCCCTGAAGCCTGGTTTCTTTCATAGATTTTCTGAATAGGTAGGATTTCAGTGAGTTTCACGTGTTTGGTCTCTACTCTTGCCTGGACTTATAAAAATCCAAATACAAGGCAGTTAGAGTCAATGTTTTTGCTGGAGTATCAAGCCATACATGTCTGATTGTGTGTGGAATATCCTGAGTTTTTTGTCCTGCCCATGTATTTAACCTGCTGGTCTAGGGAAACTGATGTGCCAGTGCTTCCAGGGACACTTTTTATTTAGCCTCAGAATAAATTGTATCAGCACTGTATCTTTTTCTCTATCTTTAGAAAGATCCAGACAGGGTCTTCTTTCACGCTACTGAAACTATAGGCTACTGTTCAGGTTTGGGAATGGATAGCTCTGAAGTCTATAATATCCCTAATGTGTCTTCAGATCATTGGTTGAGCACTTGAAAACTATGAACTGAAACAGCTTGTGGCAATGAAGCTTAGCTGAAAGCAGGCCTGCCCCTGTTGAGAAGACTGTTTGTTTAAGGCTGGTTTTGGTGTTATCTTTTGACAAAGGTTAAGCAGCTCCCTGCTAAGAGTGTTGGCTGCTACAGACCACATTATTTAGGAATTTTATTCTTCCCTTGCTAATACAACTGCAGAAGAGAACCACCTAACTGCCTGACTTGGACATAAGCATTCTGTTAGAGACCCAACAGAAAGAGTACTATTCCTAGGTAATCAGTGAACAGGAATTTAACCCAAAGAGATTTAAACAGACATCTTTCAGCACACATAGGAACAGTAGAGAATTTTTCTACTAATTCATATGAATGATACTTTTATTAATTTTATAAATATTTCTGTGTTTCAAATACAACAAATTATGTTTTCACTATACATTTAGAAATAATGCTGTTCAGTTTATAAAACACTTTACTATTAGAAAAGCATTAAAAATAGCTATCAATAATGATGAATTTTATGCATCCCTACTGAATTAATTAAAATGACAGTAATGTTTCAATTTTAATAAGAATTCTGCTGCTGTCAATGAGATGAAAGTATTTGGGCAGATTTTTAGCACCTTACCTTGGTGCCCAGTGGACATAACAACAGAAATTAAGCACATGTAATTAATACCAACAGAAAAAAAAATAATTGTTAAAAGCGATAATTGCCATCTGTTCTTGTCAGTATTATTAATGTGCATAGAATACCCTTTATTGCAAAATAGCTTACAACTGTGGTGTTAACAAAACTTGTTTCTTTCAAAGTAGCTGGACTTGCAGTAAAGAAGGTAAGGTGAGCAAACAAATTCAAAATGTTAACACAGCCTAAGAGTATTGGTGTATCAGCCAATTTATAATTAGTTGCAGCTTGCAAGGAATGCAGATCTCACAGGAATAAAACCACAATAATACTTGTGGATAAGATGCTGAACCATTCATGTGTTATACTTTGATATCTTGTAACTGTTACAGTTAATCTGGCAATGTAAGTTTGATTTCTTATTTTCTGAGGAAAAATTATGCCTTGTTTCAGTTTCCATAGCTACTAGTGTTCAGTTGATGTATTTGCTATGCAAAAATAAGCCTTTTTTCAGTTTTTTAAATTTAGTATACTCTATATTGCAAGAATTTGAATAATTTTTTTGGCCTAGAAGGAACAATTTAATGCAGCTTAGTAAAATGATACTTTACAATTAGTTATCATCAGATTCTCTTCTAATATAGTTTCCTAAGGCTTGTTTGTGTACTCAGGTCATTGCTAGATTCCTACAGTCTCCTGAATCTCTTCAAATCTGGTGGCTAAATTCTGCAGCTTGGCAGAGGAGTAGAGGTCTGAAGTAATAGGTTCTTACAAGATTCAGGTTTAGGTTAAAGAAGTGTGATTTACATAAAAGAAAAACTGTTTGGGTAAAAATAACATGATTTTATTCTTTATTCTTCACAGTACAGAGTGCGGATGTTCTGTGAGCTGAGGCAGAACTCAGAGCAGAGCGAGCCAGTTGGGGATGGCCTATGCTTGTAGCTCACAGAACATCTTTTGTCTAGCCTGAAAGAACCAAATGCTGCCAGTTCCATGGATTGCTGAGAAACGTGTGCTGGATTTTTTTGTTGGCACAGGATTAATATTACAGTTACTCTTGGTGTGTGGAGAAATTAAATATACGTTGCTATTCAGGGATGTATAGCTTTAGCTAAATGTTTATACTCAGATTTTCCCATGCTGAAAAATGTTTGAAACACTTTCTGAACTGAGGCAGCAGACCTGTCTCTTGAGGCAGTGAGCTCTGCAACTTACCAAATTCATAGAGAAGTTCAGAAAGGTATCAATTTAGATGGTGAAACTGAGAGCCTTGATGCTATCTCTGAGCAAATAAGAAATAATAAAATCAGGCTTTTTGCTAGATTTGAACATAACTAATTTCTGTTTCAAATATAAGTGCGTTTGGTTTGAACTGTGTTTTTAATGTGTGTGTCACTTCACTTGTTTCTGTATGCCCATTTTGTTATCTGGACATGTATTACTGTAATTAATTATTTTTTTTTTCAGTTGCATTTAATTTTAATGCCAATAGCTCAAAATAAATGCTTTTAAATAACAGGGTCTGCAAGAGATCACCAAGTGTGTCTTGAAATCAACTCTCTAAAACTCTCTGACGTGCTTTGGTTTTCTCACAGTACATTTAAGATTTAATTCTTCAAATTGTTCATCATTGGGACATTGCCATCCATTTCTATACATGGATAATGTAAGACAGGAGGTTTTTTTCCTATGATTTTCACAGGGCTATTCAATTGCTTTTCCAAGCAACATTAAGAAAATTATGGCATTTTAGGTTCAGTTAATCTGAAAGGAATTTCAGGTTAAAAAATGTTCATTTCAATAGATAGAGGCTGATAACCGGAGAAACTCAATACTTCTAGAAATATTTTGTCTTCATATAGTAATTTTGACCAAAGAGATAAAATGGCAAATATCATGAAAGAAATAGTAATATTTCTCAGTTCAGCATTCAGAATCACTGGGCATAAATATTTTGTTGATGCTGACAAAGAATTTATATATTCCTTTTATATTTTTTAGCTTGCAAGAGTAATCACTCACAGCAGTTTATAATTCTTAAAGCTCTGATCTTAAATCTCTTACCAAAAACTTTCCTGCCATAAAAAAATCTTAGAAAACTTTAGCTTATTCAGCAGTTCTGTGGTTTGGATGTCCCCTTGCACTGGAATAAGGGGCTTTTAATTATTTGCAGCAACAAATGCATTACTTTAGTAGATCATAAAATAAATGCTGGTAGAATATTTCTGATTAAATTACATGAATAGATGTCAGTAGACTCACTGGTCTAACTGATCCTAATTATAGTAGTATGTGTAAAAGTTATCCTCTCTACCATAGGATAATTATTAACCCCACAATTATGTGCAGTAATTCTGTAATATGATGCTATACTAGTATCTTTAAACATATGACACTACTAAGTAGCTAGACTTTATTAGTTCATAAATCCATGTACTAAAATCAGTACAACTATGAAATTATCTGACTTTAAGGCATAGCCTGCACAACTAAGAAGTTATGTGAGTTTAAGGTATATACTGTCTTCCTAAAAGTCAGAATATATGTAAAGGGAAATTCCCAGACTCGTGACTTGGAATTCCATTATAAAGTTTTTTTCCTAAAAGCTACATTCACACAGATAGTGAATTTTACATTTAACCTCTCTTCTTTAAAGTAATTCTTTGCTTTGTCTTGAACACCAGGAATATCACTAGATGTTCTTACAAGAGAGTCTTGGTTTGGATGGCTTTATAAGGTCATCTGTTTTTAATTTAAAGAATTATGTCCATAGATAAGTTCTTATCACTGGGCCAAATTCTAAATGAAGAGAGAATTGCTCAGTGTTTAGCTTCCTAAATAATTACAAATGCTAGACCTGATTCATGAAATTTATTATGCGACTCGTTATCAGACCATATTGTTTGTTTCTTCTGCTTAGCATAAGTACAAAAAGAATAAATAGACTTGCTTTTGTAAGCTAAGCAGCCCCTAGTTTTCTCCAGGAAGCTGTCTTGTTGCTGGATGCCATTGATGAAAATGAAAGAAAAATTATCAAACTTTTTCTATTTACTGAAATATAAAAAATAATTGAGAACTTCTATTTGGACTCTTTTGCTCCTGCTATGCTGAACTGATCAATGGGGAAACACCCAGGAGGAGTCATCTCTGAAGAGCACAGCAATTTTGTTTGCTGTCAACTGACGCAGATGTTCATTTTACATTAATTTTCAGTGTTATTCAAGCAGCTTTCAAATTAATGTAATCAATAACATTAATGACCTTTAAAAAGCAAAGGAAGTATTAGCAATGGAATATTAAATATAGAAACCTTCTCTATTTGATATCAAGTTGTCTGTCTAACTACAGCTATTTCTGAAATGGTGGGCACTCAGAGAGAGAGATGTTAAATTTGTTAACCAGATATTGAAAAGCCATATGTATGGCAATAAAAACTTCCTTCTCTGTCTTTCTCTTCATTTCTTCATACATACAAATTCATTCCCCTTGTTAGCTGTTTGCACTGATACAAACATATTTTGATCATAATTTCTTATGTGTAGTGTGTGAAAATGCTTTGCAGGTGCTGGACTTAAAATTGTTACTTCAGCTACCATTCAAATGGACACAGCAATGCAATTTCATCAACCCTATTAAATCCTTATGCTTCCATTGTCTTTATGCAGCTGTCTTGAGGACTATATGTACATGTAATTATATAGCTGTGTTACACATAATTTTTCTTCCTGCTTTCTTTTTCTTCTTTTGAGAATGGCCATTTGTGTTGCAGTCACTTAGATCTTTTTTTCTGACAGGTCTCTGTACAAAGACCAAATACTTAAAGAGAGAGGTATGGTTGGAGGCAAGATATGATACTGAACCAACATTGGAAGATCAGTTACAGAAAAATAAAATGTAATGACCCATTACTTAGATTTTTAAAACTCATATTTTCTTCATCTTCTTATATTGTTAACATACAAGTAGTGATTTCAAAGGCTTCAGTAGGATATAAATAACAATTACAACACTATTTCTGTAGTTCAGTGCACGGGTCAAATTACAGTGATGGTGAGCATCATCCTATATGGCTTCCTGTGAGATGCCTCTTATTTATTCATCATCTCTGATGTGTATTTTCTAATTGTTTAAGTGTTTCATGTATTTTTACTAGGCTATGACTGGGTTATATTTGTGCTATCAGTAATGTATGGGTAGATATTTTCCTGTAAGTGTCATCCTCAACATTTCTATACTATTTTACTGTGTGTAAGGTAAAAAAGATAATAATAATAATAATAATAATAATAAACACCCCCCCAAAACAAAACCCAGCAAATAAAAAATCAAAACCAAACACAAACAAAGTCCATAATAATGTCCACAAATGTTTTTCAGTGTTGAGTAATGCTTTATTTTTCTGTGTTTCCATTAGAACTAGAAGATACTAATTTTGAGTTGAAAATTTAGGAGATGGGAAAGATGGCAAGAATAACTTTAGTGGAAATAATTTCCATTTTCTGGTAACTTTTTGGTATTGTTAGTGTAAGGGGCTGTGGGGCTTTTTCGTGTTTTCTGTGGTTTGAGATTTCAAATAGAAAGGCATTTAATATTAGTTGTTGTAACATATTGTACCAGTGCATGTGTTATGATCATAAGTTTTTTTCTGAACTGATAGTTGCTCCCCCCATCCCCCCTGAGCTGGAGGATATGGGAATTGCTTGTCATTCTCTTAGTTTTTCAATAATCTAGATAGGTTCAGAAAAGTTCCCTAAAGTTTGTATAGTATTTAAAAGTAGGCTTCTTGTGCTTCTCTAAGGAAAAACAGGCAATGCTTTGTATGTTATATTTATCATTCTTAAATTTTGTTTTCCTTTTAATATGTAAACGATTTTCCAAGGGGAATTATCATTTAATTCTTTTGCTTTCCACTTACTACTTCATTTCAGTTTTAAGTCATCAGTGCATTTGGCAATTCTACAGCTAGTTTCTCTGTTTTAGTAATTTATGCAGATTAGAAGCAATGAAGATCTGAAAACTGACTCCCCTGTGGCTCTTTTCAACACTTAACTTTCTAATCACTTTACTTTAATCAGTTCTTTATCTGTTCCCATGTTTAACCTGAATCTTTCCTGCTTTCAGTTTAAGATGAAGACTATCATTTGAGACATTATCAAAGACTTTATGTAGATCCAAATTATGGTGCTTGTACTCCTATTATCAATTGTATTTCTAATCTTCTCAAAAATAGAAGGTGACTGGTTGTCAAGATTTAAATTTCTTTAAAAGTATTATGAAGGTAAACTGTATTTGTTTTAAATTATTGACAATTATTTAACTTTCATAATGTTTAAATTAGTTGTATGCTATAGTGTAAACTACAAATTTTTAAGGTCAGTTCTCTACTTGTTCCCTTTTAATGCCACCATGTGTCACTCAGTGTGTGTGTGCACTCCCACAGAAATATTGGCTGTAATGAGGCAGGCAAACCAAAGAGTAGGAATTATTTTGCTGTTTCAGCATATGCAAAGCAAATTACTGTAGAACTCCTGAGGGCTGCCAAGAGAGTTATGTGCCTTTGGTCCTAACAGATCAGATGAGACTGACTATTTAGACAGTCAGAGAAATTAACTTCAAAGCTTTTCTCCTCTGCTCACTGCCAATCTTCATGCTAGAGAGGAAGTAAGATCCTTCTAGATGGTAAATACCTTGCTGGACTTTGAATGTGAGTGATGTCTGTGATTATAGGTCATAATAATATGACCTATCACTATTCATTCGATTTTTAATTTTCAAAACATATTCTAGACCTAATCATGTGTAGAATAATATCTTAGGTAATAAAAGGATTTTAAATTTGTAACTGAGAACATTTAAGACAGAAAAATTAGAAAGCCTAGGCAAAACAAGAAAAAGTAAAAGTTACATCTATATATTCAAACTTTTAGTGTGTGATCTATCACAAAAGGATTTTTATGTTGGCAGCTGCTGAAGCAGGTTGACACTGATTAAGTTCTGAGTTACTTAAGTCAGATTTTACTACTTAATTCTACCATGAGTATGAAAGAACTGGTTGGACTTGATGATCTCAAAGGTCTTTTCCGAGCTCTTTCTGTGATTCTGTGATCAAGATTATAAAGGTGTATTTGAGAATTGAAGGATAAAATTGAGGATAATAGTTACATTTTTCTTATTTTGATTACAAGTAAAATTCAGTGAAAGAATGGAAATGTGCTAGGGGTTCAGGATTGTCATGTAATTTAGGATATGTTTCCACTTGCATAAATTATTCTGATAGATTCAAAGTAATAGTGGATTTAAAACGCAATAAAATGAATACAAATTGATTCAGTATATGAGGGGAGCCTACAAGAAAGATGGGGAGTTTTACAAGCACGTGTACTCACAGGATAAGGGAAAATGGATTCAAACTGAAAGAGAGTAGGTTTAGATTAGATACCAAGAAGAAATCCTTTACGTTGAGGGTGCTTAAGGCATTAGAACAGGTTGCCCAGAGAAGTTGTGGATGCCTCATCCCTGGAAGTGTTCAAGGCCAAGGTTTAATGGAGCTCTGAGCAAAGGAAAGTGTCCCTGCCCATGGCAGGGGTGTTGGAACTAAATGATCATTGAGGTCCCTTCCAACCCAACCCATTCTGTGATTCTATGAATCGCTGATAAACTACCAGAATTGCAGTATGTACGTTGAAAAGGCACATGTAATCAAATGCGTGCTGAAGCAAAGACACTGACAGAGTATACATTCTACTGTCTGGCAGTCACCTACCCAAACAGACTACCCTAGGATGCACTCTGAAGATCAGCAGTTAAAAAAACCCCACCAAGTAGTTCAAGTAGTAGCTGTAGTTCAAAAACTGACATTAAACAAAACACATTATCTTTCACTTGTAGGGATGCCTGAGTTCCTCAGTGTTTGGTGAGGCACGATAGAAAATCTGCATTCTAAAATACATTAGCAGACTTTGCATTTCACAGTATGTAAAATGAATGTATTTGACAAGAGTATTACAAATTAATGTGTTCTGAATTAACACCTCAAAAACTCATCAAAATGTTTAAAGACAGAAGAACTTGGTAATGTTTTAGAAAGGTCTTTTTGCTCACTCTGCTCTGATACAGTGTACATTGAGTGGCTACCATGGTAACATACTTAATTTAGCAATCTTCAGATCTACTCTGGCCTCACTTTTATGAACATCTTTTTTAAAGAGCAATGCTAGAATAGATGTTTGCCACCCATAATTATAGCTATTAATCACTTCAGATAATGCGAGGATGTGTCAGCTCTATATTTACCTAGTAGCATATGCTTGTGTGATGAAAAGGCCGATACAATCAAAAACATATGCTCAAGTTCAGAACAGTCGTATTTCCTTACAGTGAGAATGGCAAAAGATTAGTCAATATTTACAGTAAAAATGTCCCTTCTGTTTGCTACAAAATTAACTCCAACACCCCCAAATAGAAGAACATCAATGACAGTATGAAATAGTAAAAGAAACAGCAGGTGAAAATAAATGGAATTTATTGTTCTTTTAGCATGCAACTGAACAAAAAAAGGAAGTAACTTTTATTTAAAATACTTTCTTCCTTTATAATAAGAAAATGGCCCAAAAAAGTGTGAATTTCCTAGGCTATTTTTTCATCATGCGTTTGTATGATTTTATCTTTCTTATCCTTCGGACTACAATGTATTATTTTAGGACATAACCCTTTGGACAGAATATCTTTGCTTACAGCTGAGCATATTTGTAGCTATCCCATCTTGCAATCCCCAAAATAAGCAATGTATCCATTCTGCAGTTCCCAAAATAAGGAATTATCTGCTCAGAAGCCATTTCAGATTATCATTGCTAACACAAGGAGAATTTGTAAGGGTAAAAGATGACTGATTTCAGTCCATAAACAAGCACATGGTTTTTTTCAGTAGCAAATTTTTAAACTTCATCAAATATGCATAATCTGTAAATTTCTACATTTGTGGTTTTGTAAACATTCATTTGTATTTTTGTTAAGGTTTGCAGGCAAAAGAATACTTGACTTAGAAATATATGGGTGCCTGTTTCAAAATGGTGCTTATACCCCAAACTATAATTCTAACACTTGTCTTCATCATTTGTGTATATCAGAAATTTCAGCTCAATATTTTCTGTTTATTTTGGAATATTCAGTAGCAGATAATTATGTTACTGCAGTAAAAATTTATAGTCATTCCTAAGGTCATAGGTCCTTCAAAGATAAGGGACAAAAGCTGTATTAAGTAATGAACAGATTTTAATGCTGAATGTCCTTCTGCCAAAATATGGTTCTCAAACTTTCTGAGCAGAGGTGTGTTTGCATGACATTCGAATCAGTAATGTAGTGTTTTAAATGAAACTAAACTCCTTTTTCTTACCTCTCTTATGTTTCTCAGTGTCTCAGATTATAAAGGCTGACATAATGACACAAGAGTAGTTTCTGCCCCATTTTTGCCCACAGAGGTAAATCTGCCCCATTTTTTACTACAAAATAATTTCTGTACTAAAGATTAGTAACTTATTTTTTGAAATAAGTTTTAAATATAGAAGATATTTAGCTGCAAATTGTTTTATAGCATAAATATGAAGACTCTTACAAGTGTAGTAAATAGTGTGGGAAAGAGTAAAAAACTTTTTTCATTCCTTATGTTTAAAAATAATTTTTTTTTTTCTCACGGCTCCTTGTACTTTCCCACTCAACTACTTTTTTGCTTTTTCCGAAAACACTGTCACTAAAAACTTTGTTCATGGCAGAAATGAAAACAGCATATTTTTTACCAAAAGACTCCTGAAATTTTGCTCTTGAAATAGAGTGAAACACTACTATCATCTGCATATGCAATCTTGGGGGCATTATTTCATGTTTTCACATTGAAGGAAAAAGGAAAGTTTCAGTTATCATTACAGCACTTCTAAAGTGATGAAAAGAAATGAAAAACAACAGATGCACTGAACTGAAACAGTAAATTTGATGTGCTCTTATCAGAAAGCTGCATTTATGAGACTTCCACTCTGTTGGGATATGCCTCGAAATGCTACAACCTAAAAGGAAATAAGGCAAGATTTCTACAAAATATGTATTCTGTGATCACTGAAGTCATGAAAAGAATGAAAAGTAAGTTAATTTTAGCTCTGGAAATAGATTTGTTTCTTTGTGTGTTTCCTGAGCTTGTAAGTTCAGAGTAAGTTATTTGATCCGGAAAATTTAATGAACTTTTTAAAATAGATTATGAAATAGGTAATACGAGCAATTAGTAAATGTTCTTCTTAAGTCTTTGTATGCACCATACAACAGTACCATAAGCTAAATTGCACAATATTTATTTTCATATGTTTAGTGTCATAACACCTCTGAGTCAGAATACTGTAGTGCAAGACAATATTCAATTAGCGAAACAAAAAATGGCCTTGATCCATCAGAACTTAAACCAGAGGTGCTAAACAAAAGAGAGCAGGTAAAGAGGAAAGGAAAAAGATACAAGAAAATGCTGGACTACAAAATTCTCTGTAAGCATAGTCACTTGGATTTCAGATATTGTTGAAAATTCTGTCGCTAGCACTTACAACAAGTACTGAAATATGCTTAGACTAATAAAGGTGTTTTGCCCATAAATGCAAAGTAAGTGGGAGGTCAGCACTTAGGAGCTACTCGAATCACATTGAGATAATTTCTTTTAACCTTTTTGCAATTCTCAGAGCGTATCACATCTCATGAACCCTGCAGCTTCCTTGATGAGAATCAGAGAAATACACAGAGGGCAACCTAATTAAGATTAATCCATATATATTTAACTAACTAATGAATGTGGTTTACTTACGGTATGTATTCTGAGATATCACTAATAATACCTTATCTTCTTTGAACAGGTAAATATCCTGTTTCAACAACTTGCCAAAAGAAACTGCGAGAGACTTCAAAGGTAAGGACCTCCTCAAAAATGCTTCAAATCATCGTTTCTTCTGGTTTATCAGAAAAGAAAATGGAGAATGTTAATTCTTTTTGAGTATCTGGATGATAAAGAATTGCAGATGGCATTAATCGACATAGACTTCCTGTTCGTGAAGCTGTTTACATATAAAAGAAAAATTTTCACTGTACTCTTGATTAAAAGGATAAGCTTAATTAATTTGGTAACTGCAGAAACAAAAAGGATTCATGTGTGAAAATAAAATATTGAAAGCTTGTAACATTTTTACCATATTTTTCCTTGTGCAAGATTAAAAGAATATTGTTAAGCTACTAAAAAATTAAACTTGGTAAGGATTCTTTTTTTCAATATGAAAGCTTTCCAACTTCACTTTTAAAAAATGTTTTACTCGATACAACTTTCATTCCTCTAAGAAATATAAATTTAAATTTAGCTTCAAAGATTTAATTCATTTTGAGAGCTCTTTAGATTTAGAATACATTTGGTTTGCATTCAGTTGTGGGGAGTAATTCAGTGTCACATTGTGTTCAGACTTCTGTTTGTGGTACTTCATTGTTCTTCAGCTCCATCCCCTGTAACAAATAGTTGATTTTTAAACTCCTCTGTCCACCCTTACATAAAATATTCTTGTCACTCAAGGACGCGGGTAACAGAAGACAAGTTTTCACTAAAATTGTTGTTTTTAAGTCATCAAGTTAGAGAGGATGACAAGGGCATTGTGGTCTGCCCTAAACTTTGATTTGTTAACCAGAGAGAAAGAAAGAGCAGTAATTCTTGTTCCAGTCATCATCTCTGTGCCTACTTTATTTTAAAACATTGGGTATTTTAAGAACCTGTCACATGTCATTTATCCATATGTTTTAATGCATACACTGACAGAATAAGATATCCTATATCAATTAATATGTAGCCATACTTTTGCAGCCTGCCTTAAAAAAATGTCCCATAATTTTTTTGTCTTCTGAAAACACAGCTTATTAATTACAGATATTAATGGAGTAGTTCTGAGAAAGTTCCACAAGTTTTTGGGGATTGTGCCAGATATCATCTGAGTTCTGGACATTTATGGGACAAAACATATAGGTGGAGTATCTAAGCTGAAACAAAAAGTCAAAAGCTCATTTCAGAACATGCTGTATTCCCAGACTGACCAGGGACTTCAAGCGTGGTCTTACATCCCAGAAGAATCCCTGAAATATTCAGCCTTTCAGTATTTTGGCTTTGGTCCTCTTTTCAGGTCTTGTCTTTATATAAAAATATAATTGATGAGGTAATTTGTTACTTTCCCAAGTACCTCTGATAGACTTTGATCATGCGAAGATTTTAATAGTATTGGCCGAGTGAAAATATTTCAGTAAAAATAGGAAAAAATGTATCTTAGAGGTGAAAAATATGGAAGAGTTAGAAAAAGCTTGCTAAAATAAAGAACAAAGGAGGGGAAAGAGAGGGTGCCATACTCCAATGTCCTATTTGAATGCCACTGAGGGTGCCTAGGACAATCATCATTGAAGGACATAAAGTATCAGGATGTGAAAATACATGTCACTTTTCTGACAGTTACATCTAACTATGAGGAAAAAAAAGCCCTATTCAGCATAGGAGGTTAAAGGAAGAATAGAACTAATGACATTACAATCCTCTTGAGAAGTCTTGTTTTGTTTATTAAATAAGCCACTCTAGTAAGATAAGTAAGAACTGCTTAGTCTGGCAGTGTTAATTGATGCTGTCCTGGGAGTTTATTGTTATGTATTACTCTTTTTGTCCTTTCATGTAAATATGTCAGCACAGTGTACCTGACAGGATGTACTGTATATTATAAATTATTCTAATTGGGCTAGAAAAATGGCCATCAATTCTTGCTACTCTGTGTACCTAAGGCATGACTTTAATGTGTATATAATATTATTTCCCAAGTATGAGATTTATTTTAGGATGCACTTTAAATGAGTACTGTTTCTATGAAATCTCCAGATGCATAGTTTATTCCATCCAGTTAAGTTTTGACACATACAGATATATTTCCCTACA
This sequence comes from Promerops cafer, assembly GCA_013398275.1. Taxonomy (NCBI): domain Eukaryota; kingdom Metazoa; phylum Chordata; class Aves; order Passeriformes; family Nectariniidae; genus Promerops; species Promerops cafer. The sequence continues at coordinate 1,618,269 of VZSE01004535.1, read as the reverse complement.
CAAATACAGTGAACATGTGTATACAACACGTACATGATAGGAAATGAGGACAAGAGATAAAAGGAATACAGCCTTTTTGAAGCCTGATGTGAGATGCTTAGAAGAGAGTTAAACAGAATCTTGTGCTCTTTCTTGAGCACAGCTTGTATTGACAGCAGTGCTACAATCCAACGACAGGGACAGGAAAGGACAAGTGTCAACTTTATTCTTTCAGATTATGTCATGAGGGCGTGGAATGCAAGGATGGGCATACTGCATCTTGTACGGGTGGTTATAGCAATGGGAGTTTCCCCCCCTTACTTCTGTAATTCTGGGGCATGTAAAGTTTTAGAGACAATTTAAAGCAAAATGAATACATTTCATTGCAGTGAATTACTTCAGGGATGCTAGTTGAATCCTGACGGAAATTATTTCCAAAGAAGATAGCTTTCTATCCTGCTGAATTCCATTATTATATTGATGCAGCTTGTAGCCATTACATAAAACAGTTTGGGAGAGATTTTTTTACCTCTAAAAAAAATGCTAGTGGAGATTTTTTTTTCTGAATTTCGGTAAAAAATTGAAAAATAAAAGTAAGTACTGTTTTCAGTCCTATTTCTCTAACACAGTTGAGCAATCATGTGTATTCAGTTTTGGGACAGTCATGTCTATATTGAACACTTTAAATATTGCTCTTCCGGGTAAAATGTGATGGAAGTGCCTTGAGGGTATGTATGCTAAATATTTATTTATTGCATGGCTTATTGCCTACATTTTTTTCTCCTTAGAGGAGATATATTGAGTACTAGAGCATTTCAGTTGAGATTATTTTGCCTATGCATTAAGAATTATGAATTCAAGCATGTATCATCCGTTTTGTTTAAAACCTCATTTGTCAAGCAAGTGTGTTTCTATTAGGAGAAAAAATACAGTTCCCACCACTAGCATTTTCATCTATGTGACTACTTCTCTTTCTTTAAGACAGAAATAGCTGTTGTGATGAAAAAGATATGAGGGTCAGGAGAATCTCTTGGAAGACTTTTATAGTGGTTTTCAAAGGACTGAAGTGACTTGGAAGACTAGTTTCAAGAAAAATCAATGCAATTTAGGCGATTACATCATCCAGCAGACAAAATTATTTCAGGCAGGATCCATAAACACACTTAGACATTGCAAGAGCCATCTGCAAGAGCCATTGCTTAGACATTACTCAGAACCATCTATGGACACCTGCATTGCTTATATAGTGCACAAAAAGAGTTTTTTCTGAGAGATCTCACAGAGATCCCTCTGAATGAGATTCACAGTCAAGAATGTATGGAGCAGACATTAACCTATAGTTAATCATTATGAAATCCTAGGGTATGGTGAAAACGATAGTGAAGTGACAGGATTTCTAATCCTCTCATGGTTTAGGATTAATGCTACTTCAAGTGACTAAACCTTGTCCTTGTTTCTTTCTTTAGGATGTGGAACTGAGGTTGCCTTTTTAAAAATGTAATAGGAGACATAATAGGAGATCTGTCCCTGAAGGGCTCAATTAATACGCATTCTCCAGAATCCTGTGACTGACTTTAACAGGACCCTGGCAAGTTTTCCATGCAAACAGAAATTCTTACTTTTCATCTAGTGAGAGTCATTAGTAGAGAGTTATGCCAGGCAACACTAATTTCTTCCTGTCCAGTTGAATCAAAATTCTAGGCACAGTAAACTGAGGAGAAAGCACTGGTTTTGGCTCAGTGGTTAAATTTGGAGAATAGAATTGGAGTTCAGGTCTATTGCCATGCATATGGATTCAATATGTAATTTACATGAAATATATACTAAATTACATAAATGTTCACTGATTAGATAAGTGAACTTCCCTTGGCCTATTCTTGGACACTCAATCGTATTTTTAAAAAATAGATTTACAAAAAATCAATTATGTTCTGTTTGTGGTATCTTTACATGCAGGCACTACTTGATTCAGTGTCATCAGTCTAAAATATGTACAGCTAAATAGTTTTATCCTGACTCATTCAAAGAGAAGAAATACTCAGGGTGTTTTTGCTTTTGTTTTCTGAACTTTGCACAGTCCAGCATCATACTAGCACTGAGAACTGTCTAAAAAATTGCAAATGTTTTCTCACTTCTTATCTATTAAATAATGCATCTTAGCAGGAAAATTACTTCTTCTTTTGTAATTTTATAAAATAGGAATAAATCCCAAAGCTTCTGCTACTTTTTCTATTTGAGGGATTTTGTTGTGGTTTTTTTTGAAACATAAACTGCTGCTTCTGACAACTTAGTCTCATTAGCTGGATTTACATAAATCCTCTACTCAGTAACAGGAATTGACTATAGAAATTCTCCTGCTAACCTCACTTGCCCAAAAGTAAGAAAAGACAGCAATCTACTCTGCCTTTCTTGTTGGCATTTAGCATGTCGGTTGAGAGATTAAAATTTAAATTTGTACAATGCATTGGGAGAAAAACGTAACAGTCTCTGTCAGTATGCAGCAGTACATTACTGATCTTCTCTACTTGGGGTTTTGCTTATTTAATCTCTCTGTAGAATTATTATTTCCATCCCTCCTATCTTTCGGGTTCAGGAAATGTGTATTTTCATATGGTCATGTCAGAATCTTGTCATGCGCCTGAGTTCCAGCAAGAGTTATGGAGCAAACTGGTTTGGGAGCTGCTGCAAATTCCAGGAAAAAAAAGTGCTTAAATCTCCTGGCCCTTTTGTTTTTTCTACACGAAAACAGTTGTCAGGCTCTGGAACAGGCTGCCCGGGGAAGTTGTTAGTTCACCATCCCCCGAGGTATTTTAAAGACGTGTAGGTGTGACACTTGGGGACATGGTTTAGAGGTGGGCTTGGCAATGTTAGTGTCACGGTTGAACTTGATGATCTGGTCTTTCCCAAGGTAAATGATTCTATGATTCCTACTGAATGCCTCTGAAGCAGGAAACTCAGCAGGAGACAATCTCTAGCCTCTACCAGAGGAATTGTACCCTAACTGCTTTACTTTCTAACGCCTTCCCACATTGTAATTCCTCCCAGCTCGAGGTACAAGATTTCAAATTTATTTTTCTTTACAGATTATCCCCTTTGGCTGGTCTTTATCTTGTACAGTGAGGGTTTCTCTTTGAAATATTCTGCTATCCTCAGTGTGTCTTGGAGCTTTCTCTAATTTCACAGTTCAGTCTTCTGGTATACCATTTTTAAGATGCTGTATACTAATTTATAGAAAAGACTTGAGAAAATAAGTGTAATGTGTTTCAAATTGATACACAATTCGTGGACTGTAGCTGTCAGTAACCTAAGAACACAATAATATATCAGAGATAAATGGCAAGCTATACTTATTTTTTGTTTATTTTTACATATTTAACAGTTGAACTCTGAACTCGTTTAAAGATATTACATTATTCTACCTGGAAAAAAAAAAAAAAAAAAAGTATTATATTGCAAAGTTCTGTGATCCAGTCAAAGTGATTTAAGGAGATCGAATAAAATACCCAACTGAAGAAGTTTACTTCTGCCACTCTTAAAATTGAGGTAAGAATTGTTATTGTCAAAATGGCACTATTATGTAATTAGACACTATTTAATAGCACAGTAATGAAGCAACTTGGCTGCATTTCAAAACCTTTACATTTTCCACTTTATTTCTTTAACTTTTTGCAGAAGAGGATTCTTACTTCCCACCCCAGACTTGAATTCGTAAACCAGACAAGATTAATAATGCATGCCTGAGATACTTTGGTTTATAGGGTTTTGACATTTGATTCTTATGCTATCTTTTCTTATTCATTCTATCACGTTACAACTGAGTAAAACAAATTAAAGCTGAAAACAAGCTTGCTTTTCCCTCTCTTGTTGTTAGTATCTGGAGGTCCTATTTTCAGAGTCATGCGTCTGTTTCAGAGATAGTGCTTCTCTGCTTCACTGGTGGTTGTGAGAACAACTCAGCACACTATGTAAGCTGTCAAGGGCGTCTGTCAGGAAGAAATGGAGCCATAATGCATAACTAAACATGAAATAAAAATCAAAGCAGAGCAAAACTGAAGGGATTTCCTTATTTCAGGCATAGGGTGGGATTTAAATTCTCAAAGTATCGCCTAAATGTGAGGTTTAGTCTATCATTATCCTCTTGCCCGTCCCCCCCTTCCTCTGATTCTATTTCTGTAAGTGACACATGCAAAATGGTACCTGCAATCATTGTAGCTTCTGAAGTAGTCTTTTTTACTTCCTGGTATCCCAGGCACATTGCTTTTAGTCAGTACTCTGGTTTGAGATTTGGTCGTCGAATATTAAATTTCACATTTCATTATCATTTATGCCTGCCAAGAACTGCTTTCTGTAGTTGCATTGCATGGTGCTTCTTTCTAGTAACTAACAGGAAATGTTGTACATAGCATCAAAATTGTTGTAATCTTGGTCTTTTAATGGACATATTTTCACCCTATATTCTTCATACTCTGCTAGCTTTCTATTTCTTTTTTATAAAATTCTATTTTCACCGGTATAATCTGATTGTATCATATGCATTACATGCAGAGCTTAAAGATCACTTTCTTCCAGTAGCCTGTAAATAGTATAGGCAGGCATATTCACCCCCTTTTTATGTGATTGTTTTTGTTCAGATTTTGCTTCATTTATGTTTCTATTATGATCTTCCTCTTTAGCTTTAAAAGCATAAGCGTTTTCACAGCTGATGTATCTTTTCTGTTAGAAGTTCTTCCCTCTCTTCTGTACAGAGACTTTGTTCACAAGCTGATAGTTCTGTTCCTACAAATTTTTTTCTGACAACCAGTTGGTTGTCTCCCAAGACTAGGCTGTGTGAGTTCTCCATCAGACTCCTGTACTTAACCTGCTGCAGTTTGTGTGAGACCAAAGGAGCACACCAGGTGTGCAAAGCAGAGAATTTACTATCTGTTCAAGTCTTAAAAATTTGTTCAAAGCCTTATTACTAGTCCACTTATAATAGGAATGCTTTTATTTTGAATTAGATTTGCTTAAGACTAAAAAAACTCTTTCTAGTATCTACCTCTTTTCCTGGTGCTATGTTCACCCATGCAGGGCCACCCTGGCTGCTGAGGCTGGTGGGTTCTGCCTTAGAGGAAAAGGTTGGCATGAGTTATCACCATCCCAAGTCCTCCAGCAGGAGAAGGCTGATTTTCATAGTGGGGAGGTTCCTCCTCTCAAGGCGTTATAATGTTTATGAATATGGTTTCTTCTTATCTTCAGTGTCACCTGGGGGACATTATGGATTTTTTTAGCATGCTCTCAGTCACTTTATTTTATATACTTGGGTTCTTGCTCTTTGTCTACTTGTTACCCTTGAAACTGTTTTTCTTTAATACTTTTTTTCCCCCCTAATAACCAGAAGTTGACTGTAGTTGAGTTGTCTGTAAGCTTCTGGTTTCAATTTGTGCCTTTATTTCAAGGCTTCTGCTGTCATCCTGTGTCTGCACTCCTCAAGCCATTTTAATGAAAGGCCATAGGCAGGTCTACAAAGAACAAGTTCTTGACAGCACTGTTAGTTATGAAGCATTTGGAACACTGGGCATCACACAGCATAACTGTGCACAGTGAAGCAAAAGCTAAAGTCTTACTCATTTGGAAAATTCATGACATCACAAGGCATTTAACTTCTGTGTTAACCAAGGTGTAATCTTTCCAGTTAAAAGCACATAGCAGTTTATTATGCAAGCAGTGCTGGGAAGGGGAAACGCGCTTGTTTTTGCACTGTGGTAAATGAACAACAGTATTTGGATTATGCAGGATTCCTTTTTTTTTTTTTTTTTTTAAAGGATGCTTAAGCCAAAATTCCTACATTTTGATTTGCATGCCAGAATAACTGCACTTGAATTTAGAAGTGTTAGGCAGTTAGCATCTCCTGATGAAATAAGTGAAAGTTACTGAATATGTTCTACTAATAATAGCAGCAATGTTGTGCTATGGGAGAGGAACATAGCATACTGGTCTGAGCTGTAATTGTTATTCATACAGCCAATTGCTTCTGAACATTAAATGGATCATGGTTTTTAGGATTATACTATTTTCTAAAAGGGAAGCAGTATTTACTATTCCTAGCTTTACACTGAAAGTCTGGAAGAAGAAAAAAATTACATTGTAACACTGTAACAAATACTGCATTTTTGGCTTCAGGAATCGAAAAGTAATCAGTTGTATTTTTCTCAAATTTTATTAGATTTTGTTTCTGATCAGGTCTGTAGATGTGTTTTCTTTCATGTATTCCTTCCTTTGTTTTCTTTCCTTCTCTCCTTTCAGGTCTGTAATATCCTTTAATGGACCTCAGTTCAATTACACTAGAATTTCAGCTACTTATGATGACAGAATGTTTTCTTTGCTCTAGTTATGGCAATTTTAATACTTTGACTGCTTAACTGTAGAAAAGAATATCTACAATGGAATGCTGTCTAAAAGTGTTTTTAAAGAAGTATGATGAGTACATAATGAAAATGATATAGAAAAAGCCTCTTTGGTTTGTGTGAATTTTTAAAAAGTAAACTTGTCTCTTATAATTCATCACAGAATGTTGGTTCTCTGACATTTATCAAACTACTGTAGGTCAGGAGTGTTTATCAACATAATTTGCCACTGTAGCACAGATCTGTACCTCAACTGTCTTTTGCCAGAATTTTCTGACAAATTGGCTGTTGCAGAGTCTTTGAAAAAAAAATGCAGGGTATAACTTATTTCTCAATATAAAGCATCATACAAAATTATTAATAACCAACTCTGAAGTGTAGCATTTTTCAAATTTTTTAATTGAGTTGGAATGCATTTTGAAAGTCCTGAAGATGAAACAAGGGCCAAGAATTTGCTCTGGTTATTTGAGTGCCCTCAAGATCAGCTTAAAGAATCATGCCCTTTCTTGTGTTGTCTTTCTGCCCTTCCCTTAAATTAAACAATTACATCACTTCAGAAGTACACATATATTAAAAGTCTTAAAAATAATTTTTATAGTAATTCAGGAGAGAGACAATTGTTTCCTGGTCTTTCTTAACACATTATATATCAGAAACCCCAGTCTCTTTAGTGTCTTACAAAATTCGACATTGCTTTGGAATGATGTGTTTGAGGAACCATAACATTAAACAGAGGAAAACTTTGGGCTCACCTTTCCAGCACAGAGTTGCCACCGAATATTTTTAAAGCTCTGTAGGATTCTTGCTTAACCTTGGGATTTGCTTTCTTTTTTTTTACAGAATCTCCATTACAACTGTTTAATTTTAGTATGAAGCATTTGGTCACAATACAAAAGGGTATCCTTAGAATAAAACTAATTTGCTAATGGTTTTAATTTTTCTGCAGACATATATTTGTACAAGTATTGAGTATATACATGAAGGAAATGTCTTTCTGGTTTTGCTTTAAACTCATATCCTACTACAATATTTCCTGTCCTTTGAAGGGTCATGTTGAGTTAATATTATGCATAAAAATTTTCATATCCCTGTAAGGAACCTACATACAGATGGGGATGGCTCCCTCCATCTGGTGACTTTTGATTTGCTGCTGTTTGTTTAGGAAAATCACTGCAGTTATAAATAAAGGTAGGGAAAAAAAGAACACCACTGTTTTAGCTGTGCAGTGCACTGGGAGGGAATGGAAAGCATAAATGTACTTTCTATATTGTTCTAAAATACTGGAGAATTCCCTGACCAGTATCAAATTCAACAACTCTCCATTTAGCTTCATATTCTTTGTATTCAACAGTCACTAGTATATCCCAATGACTACTAATTCCTTTAAGCTGTCTCTTTTATAGAGTAACAAGAAATTATGGTGATCTATATTTGAAATCACTTCCTTCCTGATAGTGCATGGCAAAGGTTTATTTTCCTTGGATATAAAATAACATTATGTTATGTAGCATCATTACACCATTGAATACAATAGGGTTTATTACCTAATCCTTCTCAGAAGTATTTTTCAATGACTGAGGACATGAAGTGAATAGAAATTTATTATCTAAAGCCAGGAGGATCGTTTAATACTTTAAAGAAACAAAGGATCTGGAATTCACCCAGAATATTTGACTTAAAAACTTGTTCAATTACCACAGTTCAGAGACCAGAAGCTGTTAGAAAAAGCTTGAATTTATACCTCATTACCATAATGCTCCTCATTCTCTTGTTGTCTTGGGGCACAAAGTTTATATTCACAATCTCTACTTCTTGCAGAGGTTGTGAATGCAATTATAGGTTCTCAATGACCCTACCCACCCGGTTTACGCCCAGTGACAGCTTAAAACACAGGGCAGCAAGGATATGATTTCAGGCCTCTTGATGGTTGCAAATATTCTGTATAGGCTTTAGTGAGGCTGGGATGAGTAATTTGTATTTTTTCCTTATTAAAGTAAAAAACTATGGAAATTATTTCAGGCACACAAGAAGTGAACAGTGTTTAATTTTCTTGACAACATGAAAACCAGACTGAAAGTGTGAAGTAAAATATTTATTTTATACAATCTTTTCCTTATTTTCTTTTAATGAAACAAAGATTTCAGTGTAAGACAAATACCAAGAGAAATAGTGTAACTTTGGGACACATAATTTTTCAGGGCATCTTAATAGATTCTTGTGTTTGATCTGGACATTACTTTCTTCATTCTTTTGGGAAAATGTCTAATATTAAATATTTCAGCCATCTGAAACTATATTCCTAACTTAGAAGTTTATTAACAGACCTGTATATTCTATATATCTGGGGGTTTCTAAATAATAGTTTCTCGCTCTCAAATTTCTTGGTGGTTTTTTCCTTTACTTTCTCAATTTCTAGTTAGTTTCTTCTATATCTGAAAAGTAAAGTATCAATTTTTAAGTTTTATTTTTCAATACCATTAAAGGAAATATTAGAAGTATAATTTTCAATTTTAAACAATGTGGGTTTTTTTTCTGAAAATGTTTCAAAATTATTTTGAGTGTATTTGCAAAACAGGGGTTTTTTGACAGAACTAAATGTCTTTTTAAATATCATCATTTTTGGTATAATTTTCCTTAGTGGCATTTTAACCCATGCAGTTGTAAGAGCACCAAAATATCCTCCATAATTCAGGTATGACATGTCATGCTTTTAATGAGACATATGAGATTTTCTCATTTGATGAGATTTACTACCAATTCACAGAATCAAAACATCACAGAACAGTTGAGGTTAGAAGGGACCTCATGAGATTGACTGTTCCAACCTCCCTCGTCAAAGCAGAACTAGATTAGAGCAGGTTGCTCAGGTTCATATCCAGTCAGGTTTTAGATATTTCCAAGGATGGAGACTCCACAACCTCTTTTAGTAACCCATTCCATTGTTTTATCAACTTTCCAGTACAAAAGATTTTTCTTATGTTTAAATGGAATGTCATGTGTTTCTGTTTTTGACCATCGTGTTTTGTTATAGGAGTGTGGAAAGCCTTCTTAAAGTTAAGATACTCACTGTGTCCACTGATCTAGTAATGTCATTACAGCAATCTGTCATGATGGTCCAGCATGATTTCTCCTTCTTAAATCCAGGCTAGCTTGGATTTGTCACCTTCTTGGCCTTAAATGTGTTTGGATATGGTTTTGAGGGGTATTTTTCCAAGACCGCTCTATGCACTGAGTTCAGGCTGACTAGCCCATACTTTCCTGATCCTCCATTTTGTCCTTCTTAAAGACAGGAGGGACATTTTTTCCTGCAGTCCTGGGGAACACCATCCAGTTGCCACCACCTTTCAAAGAATGTCATCAGAGTGACACCACCCAGCTCTCTCAGCAGTGGTTGGAGCTTACATTTTGTTCATTGGCTTGTGGTTCCCAGTAGTTCAAGTGCTCCCTTTATGTGATACTGCTCCACTAGGATTGAGTCTTCATTACGCCAGACTTTCCCACTGTTCTCAGGAGGACTGAATTTCTTAAAGGAAGACCTTACTGGTGAATTCCAGGAAGAACACCTTGACCTTTTCCTTATCCTTAGTCAGCCTCTGACCCATTTAACCGTCCTGGGTTGTGATCCTACTTGTTACCTCGTTCTCTTCTCTCAGCATTCTGAACCCCACTATCTGGCGGTCACTGCAGCCAAGACTGCACCTGACCTTCACATTCCTAACCAGTTCTTCTATGTTTGCAAATATGAGGTCCAGCAGTTGCCTGCAGTACATATACGTCCAAGTTGAAATACGGATTTCTGCACATGGCAGAGTTCTAAAACTCCAGACTCCAATTTTGATTCTTGAAAGAGAGTTTCATTGGATGTTTGTGGTAAGACCTATTGAAAATAAAGTCATATTAGATAGGATATAGGTACATGCCTTTTCTGGAGATAAATATTTCATGGAGATGAAAATACATTTTGAGCATAAGTCTGTAAACTAAAGCATGTACTTCGGAAATGAGATTTAAGTGTAATGCATTAATATAGAGATAGTTACGGCTGTTAGAAATTAATATGTAAAGTGGTTACATATCTAGAAAAATAAATGAATACACTCAATGATAAAATCAAATGTGGTGATTTTGGAGTAAGCCAAAACCTTTTTTTACATCACCTGAAAGTGTACTGTGTTTTAAAATTATGTATGGCATTGTAAATTAAAGTTGTTCTTTTCTTATGGTAAAAATCTGCCAAATTCTAAGTTTATTTTTTTGACCTGGCACTCAATCACCTTTTTATTTTTTTAATAACAGACAAACAAAGCCGTAAGTTTTTCAGACACTAATAAAATCCACAATGCTTGGTGCTCCTCAAGTTGGCTTTGCAGCAGCAATTAATTAACAAATGCTATTCTCATAGTTAGTCTACTGTGTTTGATCTCAGTGTGTTAAGATATCTGACAAGATAGGTGCTATACCTAGCTTGATTTTTTTTTTTCATTTAAAGACATCAACTCTAATGTCAGCTTACTCAAACACAAGGGTTGGGGAGAGTCTAATATCTGCTAAGTGGAAAAAGACAAAAAGGATATTGGGAAAATTATTATTTTCAAGCTTCTAGTTAGATAGTACAATCAATAGAAGTTCAAAAATAAACAAGACAGCTTGTGAGACCTCTGTGTCAAAATACACTAATGCTCCAAACTGGTATGGATTTCACTGGGAAAATACATAAACCTATTTCATACTCCAGCTATACTAAGTAAACCTTTCCCTTCCCCCAACAGAAGCATAAATACTCACTGCTGTCAGAGAATATTTGCTAGGAATGGAAGAAAAATATATCCATATATTTCCTTTGTTTTCAAACTGAAAATTTAATCATGCTCTAATCCTCAAAAATAAGATCGTCAGATCGCTGATTGGTACAGAATAAGTACTACCAGTTTTCAGGGTAGAACTTTTTGACTAGTATTCAAAATAAATGAAATCAAACACATTTCAAGGAAATAGGTTTCTTCTTTATATTTGAACTGTGTTGTCTTCAAGGAAAATATATTTAGAGGTTTTAGAAATGTTGCCATAATATTTTACATTAGCAGCAAATAAAGTTATTAGCCCGCAGTTTATCTTTGATATTAGCACTTAATATGGTGGGGAGGATAACAGCTGTTGCAAGTCACTTCTTTTGTTGGCAGAATTAAAAAAACAAAACAAACAAGGAAAACAAACAAACAAACAAACAAACAACAACAAAAAAAACCAACACCCAAAAACAAACCCAAACCAAACCAAAACAAAAGCCACAAAAATTTTGAACTCAAAAATGGCCTAAAAAGCCGGTTTATTCACACTATTTCTGGAGCCTTGGTTCTTATTCTTTTCCTTGATTTTATGCTAGGAAGTTATGGATCTCTATTTTGTATGCAGAATTTACTATTTATAATAGTAGGATATAGAGGAAGAAGTAGTATTGTTTTCTACTGTGTGTAATTTCAGAACTTCATATGTAGAATTTGGGAATATTTTCAGTTGCCCTGAGAAAGTGGGTTTTGTTGGTTTTGACTTTGATTTAAACTCCAGTGTTTGGCCAACAACTCTTAAAAGTAAAATTTCTCAAACCTTTTTCCTGTGAGATACTTGTTTATGTCAATCTAGATACAAAATACATGAGCTTTCTTTTTTAAGTCACTAAAAGAGTTTTGATTATTGGTTATTTTACAGATCTATTTTCAGATACAAAAGCATCATGGGCATGATCAGAAATAAAAGATCAGAGAGGTAATTCAAAACCATCTGATGTGTCGTGTCCAAAATATGTAATTTCTGTCTTCAAAGGTGCACACTACAATTCTTGTTACCTGATCACCCAGGTTAAGAGACCAATCACCCTCTGTCTATGCTCCATAAGACAGAACTGCAATATACAATTTCTGCAAGACATAAAACCAGGTCTGTGATAGGAATACCTTCCTGCAAAATGCAGATTAGCAAAAGAGTTGGAATTTATTCAAACTTAAAAGATATCAGGAGACGTATTCCCAATAGTGTTTCCTTTGTCTGTCCATATCCTCAGAAACTAAGAAATATTTCTGAAAATGGAGTGCACATTGAACTCTATGGTTGAATCTGAGAAAGCTGATCTTTTAAGTAGTATTTTTCAATAAATCCACAATGTGTTATACAGAACAACATTGCCAAGGCAGGCTGATTCCTGTTTTCCTAATGGAATGCCCTTACAATATTAATTCAGCCAAACCCAAATGAACTGAAGGTAAGTCTGCCAAACTGTCCATTTAACACTGTGGTCTTCTCATACTGAACAGGAAAATATCTAAGAGCTACCTAGTTTTTTGGTTTTTTTTAATTTTGAAATTTAAATGGTTCTGCAGGCTTGTCAAGCCTTCAGGAGTTTTTTGTGGGATCTTAATGCCATAGCTGAGGATATGTCTCACATCTATATGATCTTTCAAATCAAGGGGTATCAAGGTGAATAAAAGCAATTGGAACTGTGGGCATTCTGCACTTGTGAGTTTTGCTTGCTATTAAAATACCCATGAATTGCTGAGCAACCAATGTGTCTAAAACTCTTAAGTGGGATTTAGCAAGTTCTTTGCTTGAAACAGTTCTAAATACCAGAGAATGGGGTACAAATTATCCTTATTTATCACCTCTTTTAATCTAGATTATTCATCAGGTATCTGATAATTTGCATAAATCACATTCCTAATCTTGTATTTTTACTCACCAGACTTGCTTGCAGAAAGAGATTGATGTGTGTGTAAAGAATTCAGCTTTGAAAGTGTGGGTAGTGTGCTACTATGACAGGTAATGAGGCAATTTGGCAGAACATCAGAAACTAATTGAGCTCAGCTCACATAAATGCAGTTTTTTTAGCTGAAGCTGGATCTTCAAAAATGAACAATAGAATTACATAAGACAATATGACATGTACAATTTTAATTGGAAACTCTAATTTAAAATATTTAAAGCATGTTTAGAATAATTTGAGAATCTACAGACATTCTTATCCAATTAATTAAGCTTTTTCAGTGGGTCGTATAATGACAGTGTCAAAAATATAAATTATGGAAGTCTCTGCACACATAAATATTCAAACAACTTTTAAAGAGAAGGGATTTGGCTTTTTAGATAAAGGATTTCCCAACTGCACACTTCTATGTAAAACGAACATAGAACTTTGTAAAGTAGCTATTGAAGTCTGTAAGTACTGTTAAAATAATATTTAATTTACAAAGTAGAGCTTTGATTTGATCACACAACAAAGGAAGGTTTTAAAATGTGATTTAAAAGCATTTCAAAGATCATTAAATGATTTTGATAACAGTGGTTTTCAAGTATTTCTATTCATATCGGGGGGCACGGTATGGTGTTACTAGGCATTGCCACACTTGGTGTTCTTCTATTACAGAAGGATGGCAACTGAGAATCTGTTAAAATGATGTTTTAAAGGATAAATGTCTCCCCAAAAATTATTTGGGGCATTGTAAATCTTCATCAAACTGTTGTTTGAATCACGTCCATTGTGATTCACTCACACTATTTTTATTTTTCATATTCTTTGATGAATAACATTTCCTGCCCATTCAGATTGCAAATGGCAACATGGATATACTTAGCATAATTAGCATATAGTATAATATTATAATAAAACCTTGTAGGAAGAAGAGGCAGTCTTTTATCTGGTTTTATGGGTACTAAAGCTGTTGTGTAATAGACTGAATTTGATTTTGCTTCAAAGTCACCAGTCATGTCAGTGTTAACACTGAGAGCAGAAACAGGACATCTTGATTTACAGGGTATCATCTTCATCAGTGGTTAACATTCTTTCTCTCATTCTCTTTTTTCTTTCTTATTCAACTTGGCAAATAGTTTGGAGGGATAGGATTTCTTGTGAAAAGCAAGCATGCTGCCCTAACAATAATTAAATTGGTTTTGGTAGTCTTTTTTATTTCATAATCTTACCAGTTTTTAAACTATGCTGTTTCTTTATGCTATTTTATTATGCCAGAATGTCTGGATTTCAAGCAGTAACAGGTTTTGGGTTTGAGGAGGATGGGAGGGAAGTTAGGTTGCTTTTCTTGTTTTGTTTTGTTTTTGGGGGGTTTTAAAATGTAAATAAATACATTGCTTCCAAAGTAAAGACATTTTAACAAATCCAACATTATTCATTAATCCCTTACCAGTATTAGTAGACCTGCAACAATTAAGTTCTTAACTTAATCTGACTTCATCCTAATATGTACCTCCTGAAAATAAATTTTAAAGATCTATATGAAATACTGTGTGTTTCTGATATAAAATATTATATACCAAGCTTATTCTTATAACTAACTCTGATGCACAGAATAATGTTGTCTCACAACCAAAAAATTTTGCAACAGGAAAACTGAAAATGACTTTTAATCACAGTTTCTAGATAATGTCAATTTACAAATTTAATGGCAGTTCTCAGATATTACTAACATTTTTGTACACTTCTTCATAATACCAGACAAGTAAATCATCATTAATTATGTCTGGGTTGGACATTGCTGATTTTTTTTCCCCACAAAGGAACACATTGTAGCAAATTCAGGATATATCTAAACACTCGTTAACAGCACAGACAAATGCCCTGCATTTGTTTTGATTAGCTTCCTTTTACAATTTTTCAATAACTGTTTACTACTAACTGCTTCTGTGGATGTCAATATTTCCTTTCACAAACTATCTTCAGCTGATTTCCATGATTGACTGTGAGGACTTGAATGGCATGGGCTCTGGAAGTCTGCCTGAAAACACTGACAACTTGAATGATTATCTTGCATCATTCATGGTAACTCTGTCAGCTTGTCTGAGAAAAATTATAAAGGAAACACAGGTCATCACAGAATGAATATGATGCATCCAAAATGGTTCTCTTGAAGCTGCTGGAGTTTACTTAGTCAATAATCTGTTGTGAAAAAGTATTTCCATATATTTTATTGAAAGGCTGGACAAATAAGGTCTAATGTACTCCAGTACATTTTCAGAAATGTCATCTAGCTTCCTCTTTAAAACTATCTACATTATCAAAAATGTAATAAAATCACTAAATTCTCAGATGATTGTTATAATTGTCTCTGAATTGTCTTTTGTCCTAAAAGGACATACACCAATATATCAAATATAATATTTCTCAGATTTATGAAATTTCAGCATGTTCTGGATGTAGTATATGGGTTTTTTTTATTTTAAAGCTATTTTTAAATTAACAGTAATTTTAATAAATAACTAATACTCTCAAATCTTTTGTCATCAAGATATATATAATGGTCACTGTAACCTGTATAGCTTATTTTCTTCTGAATGTATAAAGAAATTAACTTCTTGGGTTTTTTTTAATACTGCCAACACCAATTTCACCACTAAACATGAAAAGTTCTGCATATTACTTACTGTTAAAATGTAATTGTATTAAGTATTTGGGCTTTTTAAAATCAATAATGCCAATAAAACTACTTGATAAATCCAGTGCACCAAGCACAAAGTAACAAGTAAGATTTGGTGAATTGTTATTCTTAGAGGTGTAGTAATTCTGATATGATTATACAATTTTAACTAGAGCATTTTATCTAGATAATCTCAATCTTATTGTACCTGCTTAAAAACTTGTAGACCAGTACTGCAGTTTAATGATAGTTTGTAAAATGCAAGCTCTGGCTCTGCAACAAATCATTTTATGTTAGAAACTATAAAGTGTCCAGTGAAAGATGATTTGTGTCAGCTGAAACTGTAGCCTGAAGCAACTCGGTGGGCTATCACTTTAATCTAGTTTTTGCAACCTTGAAGTATGTGTTAGTAAGCCGAGGGTAAAAATGTTGAAATCACAGTTGAGACTGATCACTAACAGTTTCTAGGAACAAACTAGACAGAAAATTGTCCCATGTATTCTTTTTTTGAGGCTGGTTGACTGGAACTGAAGTCATATTTACTGTGGGATATTCTAAAAATATAGGTTATTTTAAATATTTTTATTTATTTCTAGAAAGTTATGATTTTCTGCAGTAAAAACTTCCATAGCTAGAAATTTACACACACACAAAAAAAAATTACTGTCATTCAAAGAACTGAAATTTTGAAAGGTATAATTTGCCATTGCCTTCTATTTATCAAATGAATGCCAGTGTACTGTATTTGCAGACTAGTAGAACAGTATGTTATTAATTCTTTGGCACAGTAACATTTTATTAAACAGTACATACAACAGGGTTTTAAAAAAGGTTAATTTTGTCAAAGGTAATCACTTCTTTGATTGCTAATACCTGCAATAAGCTGTACCTTCCAGATGATAGTAACAGAAATACAGAATGGTCAGGGTAGTACAGAACCTCTGTAGGTCTTTTGGTTCAACTCCCCTGCACAAGTAGGGTCATTTAGAGGTGGTTGCCCAGACCCAGGTCCAGATGGTGTTTGCAAATTTCCAGGTGTGGAGAGAGACTCCAGAACCTTCCTGGGCAGCCTGTGCTGGTGGTCAGTCCCCCTCACAGTAAAAAGTGTTTCCATATGTTCAGGCAAAAGCTCCTGTGTTTGTCTGTGGCCATTGCCCCTTGTCCAGTCACTGAACACCACTAAAAAAGCCTGACTCCGTCTTCTTTACGCCCTCCCTTCAGATATTCGTACGCGTTGGTGACATCCTGCCTCAGCCTTCAGGCTGAACAGTCCCAGCTCTCTTGGCCCTTCCCCAGAGGAGAGATTTGCAGCCTTTCACTGGGTTCTGTCCAGTATGTCCAGGTCTTGGTTCTGCTGAGGAGGTCAGAACAGGAGATGATACTCCAGGTGTGGTCTCACCAGTGCCCTGTAGGACAGTAGACAATTGCATGATGCTTGAAAGGCACCTGAATAGGAGCTGGACTTGATGATCCTTCTGGGTCCCTTACCACCCAGGATATTCGTGATATTTTATTAATTCCTGAGCCACTCCTGGAGACAGCTATAGCACAGGACTGTTTGCACCACTGCAGATGGGGGTGACAAATTCCTGAATTAATGGAGCATAAATAAGAATAATTCCTGAGCCTAATACTTCTTTTTTTCAGAAACACGATGCTATGTATACGGATCAAAACCACATTTATGTGTGGAATCAGAAACTTATTTTTTTATTACTTTCAGAATGCTAAAAAGAGGTGAAGTATAGGTTTCTTTCATTTCACTCAATTGGAAATTGTGAAGGCCACATCTGCAAGTAGATTAATATAGCTGTTTTCACTGTTGTCTATGTGTTCATTCTAGAAAAGTTAAAAGAAAATGGGCAGTGGGCTGTTGTTAACTAAATGTTGGTAAAGATTTAAGACCTAAAGTCTAATATGTGAGTATGTGTATTTCTTACATACGGATTTTATTTTGGTCTTCACTGCAGTGCTATTGCAGACATTTTGAGGGAAGGGGTTCATTATGGCTTTTTAAAGCCTTTGTATCTAACTGCATATGTAAAGAGATAACATAATGTGAGAATTTTCACTTTGAAGTGCTGCAATAAGATGCTGGATTTAATGTGTTTTATGAGCTGAAATAATCCCTTTCCATTCATATTTTAAAATAATTATGTCAGTCTGTGTAAATATCTATGTGTATTCTTGATATGATTTTCTAGACATGCAGTAATTATTCTAGATAAATTTGATGTCTGTAGCTATGTTCAAAATTCACAAATATCCACTAAATGAATTTAATAACTCTATTTTTAACAGTATTTGAGGTACTTTGCATATACAGATTGCATTATTTTCTCACATATTATTCAAATGGGAAAAAGGTTGTATGTTTGCCTTGAACTGTCCTGACCGTTTTTCCGTTTTGAGATCCTCATCCTTCCATAAGAATTCCATCCATCCATGCTTCCATACTTCCTTCCATGGTTGAGGAACACTCTGTTGTGCTTTAAAAAATAATGCTTTGCCAGCCTGCACTTTTACTGATACCGTGAAGATGTTGTGGAACCTGGAAAATCTTGTATTGCCCTGTTGGTACTGCTAGTCACATATTTTTCCAGATTGAATTTTTTTCTGGATTATACTTCTTTAAAAGTATGTTGTGAAATCATGGATCTATTACATTTCCTGGTAACTCCCTGTTAATTGCCGTGGGAGTGCACATTGCACTGCACAGTTCACTGAACTTACTGAGTATGGGCATAAACTTCTGAAATACGAGCTGGGAAACCCAACCAGCAAATTGTCAACAGCCCAGTGGTTATTCAGAACTTGTTTTGGTGCTGAAGAACCACACACACTAATATATCTTCTTGTCTACCCCTGAACACTGACCATGATTTCAGACACAGTTGTACAATTTACTTTGTCTCCATAAATAAATACATTCTTTGTTGCATATGCTGTGAGATAGCTTCTCTAAGAGTTGCTGATTGATACTGAGCACAGCATAGTCAAGAAAAGTGAAAGCATCCTTTATTCATGGTACAAATGGTGTGCCTCTGGGCACATCATGGCATCTGGTAAGGTTTGGCATTGCTGCTGTAAAATTTCCTGGCTTCTGGGCAATAATGGTTAAAGGCAGAAATACTGTAAAATAAAAGTCTTATATTATGTCAAGTTCAACAGGACAAGCAGAGCATGCCTGTGTAAAAGAGTGGGTAATCCAGTCATGCTCCTTCTGAAAAAAAAAATAACCTCAATTCACATAGCTTTAAACTTGCTTTTATAAAGATTCATAATATACTTTCATATACATACAAGTTCATAAATTGTTGTTTGTGTAGTACATAGAGAAGCATCTTCAAGGGCTTTGTGTATCCTAAAAAAGCAAACTCTAAAGCACATGGTTTGGTATTTAGCACTTAGTATTCTGATGCTTTTAAAATTTGTAAACTTTTTCATCATGTTGATATGATACTACAAGTTCATTATATTACCCCCTCCTTCAGGCACCAGTTGCTCTTCCTTTTAAGTTTCAAAAGTTGTACAGAAACATGAAATTTGATGTGTCACCTTCCAGCTGGGATTTCTAAATCTGGTGTAAATTTATATAACTTGTCAAAATTATAGTCAAGCTTTGGAAACTATTGTGAGATCAGGTCAAAATAAGTGAAACTCGGGAAGGCTATATGAATGGATGAAAGTAATAAACCCAAGAAAATCCATAGAATCTTTCCATTTGTTTTGGTTTCTTGGAACATTGCATTAGTATTTTTCTCCATCTTTAGCAAGGTTGTCCTTACTTATTTTTGCTTTTAAAGTTCCTAAATCTAATCCCTTTTTATATCACGTAAATGTAACCAATACAGTCTCAACTGCTTTTTTTAGTATTTGAGGGATGTCATTACAACACTGGCAATTTATTTCTCTGATTATTCTATAATTCTATTTCTCTAGGAGAAAAGAATATCAGCTATTTTCATGTGTTATCCTTTTTCATACAGACCAAATAAATCTGTATAACCCTCCACCATTTCCCCTCCTTATGACCAGGAGAAAATATGAATCTTAATATGCAGACATTTTAGGTCCACATTAGGGGTAGCCCTAAACTGGAACTTTAGCTTTAATCTTAGTTCAGTACTCAGATGTCAGGTTAGGTGAGGAGAGTTTTTTTTTTCATTTAAAAACATATGAGGGGACATTTTAAAGACCAGAAACAGACATAATAGAAAAATAACTTCTCTTTAATATTTTTAACGTGTGGGATCTTTGTAGATTTAACATATATTGATAATGGTCTGGAACTAAACTTTATTTCAGCATTTTGGTTGCAAAATTTGGAAACAGATCAGGGTGCTGGTGGTATAGTTCAATCCAACCTCATCTCTCTCATATATGCAATTGCAAAAGATATTGCTACAAAGTAATGGTAGGGAATATTTTTTTATAGTGCATAAATAAAAGGTAGATAGACAAATTAAATGCATGTATTTCAGAATTAAACTCAATATTTTTTTTTAGCTTGCAGTAGAAGAATTTAGTTGTGGAACTGTAATGGGTAGTAAGACGTGAGGGAAATACATCCTTACTTTAACATGGCCAAGATTATATGAAGGTCATCCACAAATGAAAAAATAAGACTGTAATGAACTGTAGTAGAAACTGACCACAGTTTTATTAACTGTAGCAAAACAAATTAAATAATTTATCATCTCCCTGAGATTCTAGTAACTAATTTCTGTGATTTGAGTTCATCTTAGTATCACCTTGGCCCAGTCTTTTTCAGCAGCACATCTACTGCCATGAAATCTCATCATGCCACCACTGCTTAACTGGGAATTTTCAATTCCAGCTAAAAATGAGATGAAGCATCCCTAACATGGGCATTTCTTCTTCTTTAATAGATTTCACTGTTAATTCTGCAGATAGAGGGTAAACAGCTTCATTTTGCCACTTGAATTGTAGCATTAGAAGCAATCAATACTGGCTTTTCACTACTGCAAACGGAGATTATGAAAAAACGTAGTCAAATCCTTCTCTAAAGAAGCATGACAGTTTTGCATTCATAGCTCTGAAGTAGACAACAAAATAATGTTTTTAACAAGACTGCAAAATATTAGGCTGAGGATGAAAAGCAGTGTTGGTAAGTTCTTTTACGTCGTGTTCTACACGATGATTATACATTAAGTCTCACCTATGCTTCTTCACGTTTGGAAATGAAGACTTCCATCCAGTGTGGAGAATGACTTTACATTAGGGATAGTTCCAACACAGGAAGGTTGAAAAGTAATTATAAATTACAACATTCTAATTTTTCAAGTTTTAAAACTGCTCACCAAAAGTTTGATAATTTTTTGTTGGAATTTTGCCTTCTTAAGAACTTGATTACTTTCACAAGAGTTTCAGTAGTATTTGTCATACTTCAGTAACAGAAAGAAGTCCGTATTAGCATAGTCCCTCTTCAAATTCAGAGGAGTCCTTACCCTCAAATTTCAGAGAGGGCTACTATTAAAAAAGCCCCACAAACAAACAAATAAACAAAAAAAAACATGAAAGAGTATCAGCTGCAAACTATTCATATAAATCTTCTGCAGAGGGTTTTATTTATGCTGCCTAGTATGATGTAATTTCAAAAGGGAGAAAGAATTTGAATCTGAATCAGAGAAATCATCAGTTTACGTAAGCAAGGTATTGCTTAAATTTTCCATTGTAACTTGTCCACATTTATGAATAAATAATATCCTAAAGTTACTTGTAAATATCTGAGGATATTCTTGCTGATCCTGGTGTCTATTGACAGTATTTTCTTTTTTTATTTCACAATTTTGAAATGGTGTCCATAACAGAAATGGATCAAGGAATGCTTATATTTGAGAGAAGTGATTTGGAGAATAGTGATAAATTCAATGTAATTATTATTTTTTATGTATGTAGCATAGAATAGAGAGAATGTTGTTAATATCCATACTGTTGGACAGATGGGGTAGAATAAAATATTTAAGTATTCATCCTTTGTGGCATAGTGAGTGTTAAAAACTAAGTAGTTGAATCATGAAAACATTCAGTCATTGCATATGTGTTAATTATTATCTTAGGACAATTACCTTCTTTTTCTCTACTTTTACCTATCTTTTGTAGATTTCTAGCTTACATGTTGGAGCATAAATGGCAACTATTTTTATATAAATATATATTATTCATTAGTTTCCCTAAAGTATACAGAAATTAAAATTTAAAAAAAAAGAAGAAAAGAAAGAAGCGCTATGCTGTGAGGACTGTTTACAATTGAATTTAGATGATAACTGTGGCAGCCTGAGTCAAATACATCTGGAAGATTCCACTCCTTCTCCTCCTATTTGTAGGAAAGCAGAAACAATCCTGAAAGTTTGTCCAAAGCACAGCAGCTGAACCTTCCCTTCAAAGCCAAGTAGAAGGCCACTGTGACATGTAGAGAGCATTAGAATGCCCAGTGGCGTATATCAGTGGTTGGATATAAAATACATTTTGAGACTTGGTGATGTGAAGAATGAGTTTCAAAAGTTCCACATGGTTTGTGATTTACATTTGGAAGTGTGCCAAAAATTGCTATGCAGAAACTAAAAGTCTCAAAATATCTGAAATATTTATCTGTATGAGTATCAGTCAAAGGCAGAACAAGAGTGTTTACAAGTGTAGATTGCATTCAGCCAAATTACATTGCAAATTAGTATTTTGTAGCTATTTGCCTAAAAATAAAATAACTTAATATGTTGAAATCGTTTATGCTAAGGAAAAATGTATCTATGCCAGCAGCTTGTAAATGAAGTTACGGCCTGTTCCAGCCCAATGCATTCTAAAGTGACCAAGATATTAAACTCACAAACAAGGTTGTCAGACAACAAATCAAGCTGCAAATTAACTTTCTAATCTAATAATCTGGTTACAGCTGCAAAAGTACAACTGACAATTGATTTGCTGTTTGCTGTCCAGCACAAAATATCATATATTCTTTTTGATGAATGTCAATGAGCTCATTTAGTGTATAGCAGCCCATGTCTTCCCTACTCCATTGCAATAATTCTAAATTGCTAGGGTCGTTATCTGTATGAACAAACCCACTACTAGCAAAGTGCAAAGCAGAATTTGTATGTGACTCTTCTGCAATTATTCACTTTCAAGACATGTCTATTCTCTTTTCAGCAGATATACAAAGTTGGTCTTTTTGAGGTTATTTAATGTGATTGCTTTCACAGCTGTTGTAAAAGTAAATATTTCAGGTAACTACCTTGTAGACTATCAGGAATTACTAACAGAGTGGTGTGTTTACTTGTAGCATGACCCCTTGTAGTTACCCACAGTTTTCTCTCCAGTAACTCTGATATGATTTACATGGAGTTTCCACAGAGTACATATGATTTTTCATTTGTTATAGACTGATCATAAAACTTCTTGCTTAGAAGATTCAGAGCATCTATTTGTGTTGTTTGGAGCTTTGAAACAGACCAAGGAAGAAAAAATATGGAAGAAAAACCTCAGCTGTTAAAATGACTGAAATGGAAGAATAGCACTAAAAAATTTTAACAACTCTTCAGTTAATGAAAATAATGTTGTGGACAGAAGCAGTTTGTGGTACCTGACTTGGAAAAAGGCTGGGGAAGACTGTGGTAACCTGTATCCTACTCACAAAAATAATAACCTCGGTTGGTGACAGTGTAAATATAGGAAAGCATTCTGGTTTCTATTCTGTGTGGGAGCTACATTGGATAATTGACTCTAGGGAGACTGGGTAGAAACCTGTGAAAATTCAGCATCTCACTCAACTTCTGCCTTTGAAATTTTACTGAATTTTACTAATGACAATATTGTCAACAGAGGGGTGTCTGTTAATAAAAACCTGATTAGAAAAAAAGGTAAAATTGAGCCACAGTTAAGTGTATGGCTTATCAAAACAAAAATAAAAAGACATGAAAAATAGAAGAAAATTTTAAAATGTTGCCAGGATAAATTGCTTTTAAAACTATGAATTGTTTTCTTTTCAAATGTTCTAGGAATAAATAACACTTAGATGCCTTGTAGCTAGTTTCAGCTTCAAATTGTGCTTGTTTGGGTTTGGGGGATTTGTTCTGGTTTGTTTTTATTTAGGGAAAAACTATAAAACTTTAAAGATGGTGTTTTATGAAAATTGACATAATTGACAAAACTTTAGCTACTATAGCTTAAACATTGTCATTATACTAATGGATTGCAGAACCAACTGTCAGAGTAAAGAGATTTGGATGGAATTTTATCAAAAGGAGGTATCAAATATAGGGTAGTATTAGGAAAAAAATCATTCTCTGACACACTTAAATATTTACCTATTCATTTTGCAACACTTTTTTATTATAAATATGTTTAAATATTTAATTTCAATGAAATTGAACAATATTAGAACTAATATTAGAACTGTGTCTTCTTTAAAATATGTGTTTATTTCTAATTTTCTATCACTACTCGTAAAGAAAAAATATTTTCTATTATTTTTTGTAATTAACTTCATTCCTTCTTGGTTATACAGACTTTAGGGTGGGCAAATACCCATTATTTTTAAAATAGTTACAAGTGTGAATGAATGTATGGCTTGTTTGGTGGGGAGTTTTATAAGAATTTTATCAAGAGAACAGAAAAGCCATTTTTAGTAAACTGAGCATATAATATTTCATGTATCCTTTACACAGATTTATTTTCAGAAAACTTGTGAGAAAAACTTCTAAGGTCTAGGATATACAATAGATCATAGAATCATAGAATTGTCAATGTTGGAAAGAATCTTTGGGGATCATCAAGTCCAATCATTGACCGATCAGTACAAAGTCCACCACTAAAATATATCCCCAGGTGCCACATATCCAGGTCTTTTAATTATCTCCAGGGATGGTGATTCCACCGCTTGCCTGGACAATTATTCCAATGCAGGAGCACCCTTTCAGTGAGGACATTTTTCCTGATGTTCAATCTAAACCTGTTTGGATGCTACTTAATAGCCTTTTCTCTTGTCTCTTCTTCCCTGGTAAAAGAGGTTAACTCCCACCTCTCTACACCCTCCTTTCAGGTAGTTGTAGAGAGCAATAAGGTCTCCCCTGAGTGTCCTCTTCTCCAGGCTAAACAACCCCAGCTCCCTCAGCCACTCCTCATAAGGCTTCTGCTCCAGACCCTTCACCAGCTCCTTGCCCTTCTCTGGACTCACTCCAGCACCTCAATCCCTTTCTTTCAGCGAGGCACCCAAAACTGGACACAGCACAGCTGCAGTGGGAGATAAGAAACTGCATGGGGAGTATGAAAAGCAGATAGGTGGTATCTGAAGATCATGACAATGAAATTTAAAAGAATTAGTAATGTTAGGGCACAGTAACTGGCAGAAAAGGAGTCATGCTTAGATGTGTAACCTTAATGTGGTCCCCTGCTGCTTCAATTAACTCCAAACAAGAGATCATGGAATAAGGAAATTCATATTTACCCTTGAAATTTACAGCTTTGGCATATCTCTACCTCATTTCACCAGTGTTAACAATGTAGTTGGGTTAGAATTCATTCTTAATATGTTGAATAATAGGTATATAAATGGTAAAAACTCATGAAAATAGAAAAAAGTTTTAAACTGCTAAGAATAGCAACTTGATTCTGAAGTATGTTAGTAGTAGGTTTTGTTTGCAGAGTGTTGGATAAAGGGTATTTTATCAGAGCTTGTGTGAAGTCCAGAGTTCCTTGTGAATATATGTTCACAGGAAACATTCTCTCTTCATTCACCCTCCCCTCAACAGGATTCCAATGATTTCTTTTTGATAGTAATATGGAAAACTCAGTGTGCTCCTATCTCCCCGCAGTTCTTTCCACAGCTCACTTGCTACTCTGATCTATTGTATTTCAGGACAGCACATTGTTTAAAAAGTCGTTTTCATTTTTTAAGTATTTTTCTCTTCCATCTTATAACACTGGAAGTACAATAAAAGCAATTGTTCATTGTTTTGAGCTCTGAGTCTCAGTCATTAATTTAAGTCCTGGTTCTGCAAGATGCTCTGCTTGAGCCACAGGCATTTTGCCTACATACAGGCTTTATGTGATCTTGGACATAAAGAAAGTAGTATTTTCTGTATTATTTTGTCTCTAGTTCCTGTGGGGACTTAATTGAAGCCAGTCAGCCCATGTTCTATTTTTATATACAGATATTTAATGAGGTATCATATCAAAACAATTTGCTATTTTTCCTTCTTCTAAAAATATAATAGAACAACCGTAATTAAGAAGCTGTGGTATCATATGATGCTTTTTCTTTTCTCTTTTTAAAGAACAATCAAATTATTAAGTCAACTCCCACAACTGAAAATTGTGGCATGTTTTTAGTGAGTAAACCCATCTAAAGCAATAAAAAGAAAATGAGATAAGAAAGAATCTTCTGTATGCAAGGGGATAAAAAGGTGTTTAATTGTATATGGTGTTTGGTGTCAATGGTGAAAATCGTGGTGCTATTTGGACCAGAATTTCTCTGAATAGCATGACATTCCCTTGACATAAAGGCATCCTCCAGTTACTAAATATTCAGCATAAGTAAAAAACAAATTGTTTTGTCTGATGAGTAGAAATAATTAGTATTTATGGAACACTTCCTACATTCACAATGAAAGATTAGAGGTCAGAAAGTATGACTTAAGAGAAGGACATGAAAGAAAATCTTACTTTAGAGAAGTTGAAAGGGTTGTAAAAATAGTTTTCTGATAAATAAGGAGTTTCTACAAGGAAGTAATTTTTTATTTATATTGGGAATGAGATGAGAAATAGTGGTATAGAATTGAAATATTATTTTACTGATGTAATAGCAAAAATGTTTTTTGAGGTCTAATAAGGTCTGGAATAGTTTAGAATCTCCACTATGGGATCTTCATATGACAGTTCAGCTAAATATTCCTCTAAAATATTTTAAATTTATAATTTTTAATTAAATAATAAATTTTAAAAGTATTTTTAAAAATTAGCTTAAAAAAAAGAAATTAAATTTAGCCAAATGGTGTTGCAATTAAAAGAAAAAGAACAAGGTATGTTGAAACAAATACAGACTTAAGTCGTCTTACTTTAGAAAATTTTCAGTATCAGTGAAAAATAAATAAAAAGTGATGGATAAAAGAAGTAATATGCAACATGCAATTAACCTTCTTTTGCCACAGGAAATGTTCCAGACATCTACAGGGTTATCCATATTACTTCTCTATTTACATTTTTTTCCATTCACATTAATTTCTGTGTCTGATGTGCTGACCTGGGTGTAAACACAGTTTTCAGTTCTCTTTATTAAGAAAGGCACCTTCCTCTGTCTGTTGATATCATTTGATTGAGAGGGATTGCATCCTACAGACTTTGAAGATGTGCAGTTGATCTGACTAGAAAAATGGTTGAGAAGCACTGGCTTAAGAGCAGTGACTCAAAGATGAATAAGATCCAAGAAAATTTGCATTTTTCAGAAAGAAGCAACAGAGCTAGAAAAGAGTGGATGTTGACCTCTTTTATGTTCGATATTTTATTAGAAACTTTACAATAAAGACTCAGTTATCCTTAAAGAAAGGATAATTATTATCCTTTATTTTAAGCTTACAATACCATAATTTTTAGGACCAAACGTAAAGTATGGAAAAATATTTCTGCAATAATATTCTATTTATTTCTATAATCAGGATATTTTTATGGACTAGACTGTCCATTTCATGGAATTATGACTACAGAAGTTTTTTGAAAACTACTTGAAAGCAAAATTAATAGTCTACAGTACTTGGGGATTGGATCTAGGTAATCTTTAAGGTCCCTTCCAGTCCAAACCATTCTATGCTTCCAGTAAGTAAACACTGAAAGCTATTTGCAATATTATTGTTCCTTATCTATTTAAATAGATGTTAACAGTAAAATTGGAATACTTTTTTTCAATAACAATTTTTAAAAGTTTGACCTTCAGATCCGAATTACAGATTTCCTTCTATCATTATCATCTTTATCTTTTCATTACTTCTTGCAATACTGAGCACTGTACAAAAGGAATTGTGATTGATTTTTGTAGCCTGGGCACAATGGGGAAAGTGCCTTCTGCTCATATACTCTGTGTGCTTCTCTTATGTTTGCCTTTTGTCTTCAAGAATGGGTTTGAGTAAAGTGNTTTTTTATTTATATTGGGAATGAGATGAGAAATAGTGGTATAGAATTGAAATATTATTTTACTGATGTAATAGCAAAAATGTTTTTTGAGGTCTAATAAGGTCTGGAATAGTTTAGAATCTCCACTATGGGATCTTCATATGACAGTTCAGCTAAATATTCCTCTGAAATATTTTAAATTTATAATTTTTAATTAAATAATAAATTTTAAAAGTATTTTTAAAAATTAGCTAAAAATAAAGAAATTAAATTTAGCCAAATGGTGTTGCAATTAAAAGAAAAAGAACAAGGTATGTTGAAACAAATACAGACTTAAGTCGTCTTACTTTAGAAAATTTTCAGTATCAGTGAAAAATAAATAAAAAGTGATGGATAAAAGAAGTAATATGCAACATGCAATTAACCTTCTTTTGCCACAGGAAATGTTCCAGACATCTACAGGGTTATCCATATTACTTCTCTATTTACATTTTTTTCCATTCACATTAATTTCTGTGTCTGATGTGCTGACCTGGGTGTAAACACAGTTTTCAGTTCTCTTTATTAAGAAAGGCACCTTCCTCTGTCTGTTGATATCATTTGATTGAGAGGGATTGCATCCTACAGACTTTGAAGATGTGCAGTTGATCTGACTAGAAAAATGGTTGAGAAGCACTGGCTTAAGAGCAGTGACTCAAAGATGAATAAGATCCAAGAAAATTTGCATTTTTCAGAAAGAAGCAACAGAGCTAGAAAAGAGTGGATGTTGACCTCTTTTATGTTCGATATTTTATTAGAAACTTTACAATAAAGACTCAGTTATCCTTAAAGAAAGGATAATTATTATCCTTTATTTTAAGCTTACAATACCATAATTTTTAGGACCAAACGTAAAGTATGGAAAAATATTTCTGCAATAATATTCTATTTATTTCTATAATCAGGATATTTTTATGGACTAGACTGTCCATTTCATGGAATTATGACTACAGAAGTTTTTTGAAAACTACTTGAAAGCAAAATTAATAGTCTACAGTACTTGGGGATTGGATCTAGGTAATCTTTAAGGTCCCTTCCAGTCCAAACCATTCTATGCTTCCAGTAAGTAAACACTGAAAGCTATTTGCAATATTATTGTTCCTTATCTATTTAAATAGATGTTAACAGTAAAATTGGAATACTTTTTTTCAATAACAATTTTTAAAAGTTTGACCTTCAGATCCGAATTACAGATTTCCTTCTATCATTATCATCTTTATCTTTTCATTACTTCTTGCAATACTGAGCACTGTACAAAAGGAATTGTGATTGATTTTTGTAGCCTGGGCACAATGGGGAAAGTGCCTTCTGCTCATATACTCTGTGTGCTTCTCTTATGTTTGCCTTTTGTCTTCAAGAATGGGTTTGAGTAAAGTGTTCATTCCCATCAATACCATTCTTTTTCTTATTTTTGTTGCTTTTTCATTACCCATATTTGTATTTGTAATTGAATTTTTGGTTGCATTAATGCTTGTGGTGTACTAGCAGCCTTATTCTGACAGTAACAGCCTAGAAATAACAATGTACAAAATTGTTTCCTCAATGCAAAGAAGTTATTTTAGTCCAGTTCTCTTTACTACCAATATACAAAAAAGTAATAGTAGAAAAGCATTGCATATAGGCCAGGGAAAATGTCCAAGGAACTTAAAAGTTTAGCTGCTTTTTACAAACATAATCTATAAGACTTATTTTATACCTAGTTCTTTATTTTAAACTCACTGCACACTTTGCACTCCCAGACAAGGTAAACCTGAAATCCCATTGCTTAGAACTTCTGTTTATTTTAGATTGTCTTTTCTGAAGCAGGGTAAAACCAAATAAATTTCAAATGTATACAAGAACATGTATATTCTAGGATTGTAACATGAATTTCCCATGAAACTCAAAGGAAGTATAAACATCTATACTATTATACATTTTCACTAAAAAAACCCATCAATTTTTAAAAAAACCATGTAAAAATTTCCATGCAAGGTTTAGATTAGAAGTATTCTTGAAGTAATAACTTCTCACATTCTATTAGGTATGACTAAGTTTCTTGAGTCTAGCCTAGAGAAGGTCAAAACTCTGTTTTCTGGAGGGGGAAGAAAAAGGAGGAAGGTCTGTTCTCAGAGCTATCAACCTGCTCTTCTCTTTGTCCTCCATCCTTTGTATTTCTCAGTAGGAATATGTATTTCAAGATAAAAGGAGATTTTTCTCCTATTCCATGCCAAATTTCAAAGGCAGGCCTTATATACTTTAATGGCTTCTGATTCCCAAGCTACATGAATATCTGGTAGGCATTTTCCTCAAAAAAAAAGGAATTGGTGAGATAAAACATATATTTCTAATTTTGTTCCTCTTTTTCTAATGAATGAAAATTCCATGACTGTTCTTAGAATCGGACTTTTCATTCATCGCTTTTAATCAGATTCACAGTCTGTAATTTATGACAGAATGTTGACCAAGAAATGGGTATGTTCCCTTAAAAAATTGTTTTTAATTGGTTCAACTAAGTGGATGAGAAAGGCCTTAGCCTCTGTAGTATGTCAAACTTATACAGTTCCTGCGTAGCTTAATGGTTGATAATGATCCATGATGATTACTTGGTAGAGTAAATAAAGATCTTAATAATATCATTTAAGTAAAACAGCTTACTAAACAAAACTAAAATCAGACTTCAATATCATTCCAATTCAGACTGTGAGGAGTGGCTACACTACTTTTTTTTTTTTTTTTCCCCCCTCAGGTAAAGCATCTTGCATTTCAATTTCACCAGTATCAAAAGGTATTTTCTTACTCAATTTTTTTTTATTTTATTGGGATGCATATACAAATAAAAAACAGTCCTGGCAAAATTACAGTCACTGTTTCACTTAGTGACTTTTTAATATAATGCTTTCTACAATTCATCATGTATTTGAATAATTAAAATCTAGTATAATGTGTGAATAGTTAATTTGATAAATTGATCATATCCTATGGATGGTGCCATTACTTCTGTACTATGATAGATTCCCTGCTTTTGCTATCTTTTCCTTGCAGTTTATCATATGACCACAAAATTTTGCCGGGGGAAAAAAACCTGAAAATATAGCTCAAAAAGAAGAAAAAATAAGGATGTGACCTGAAGCACCATAATTAGAAAGCATGCATCTCTATTGAAAGTTATTAAAAGGGGGAAAAAAATGCTTTTCATAAACTGTGGTAATAATCTCTAATCAATGAAAGGCTGTTTAACTTCCAGTAACAAAGATATACTTTATGAATATGAAAACAAAATAACCATATCTGTATTCTGTTTCTGGTTATATGTTTGCCAAGATCCCTAAGTTCTTACACAAAAAATCTTTTTTAAGATTTTGAATCTTCTTTTAAAACATGTTCCTGTTCTCAACACTGTTTCTAAAAATCTGTTCATGCTTCTCCAAAATCTTCTGCTACCTACATTTCAAAATCTCTGGAAATGAATGACCCTTTCAGAAGACAGATGACTTTTCAAGTTCACTGTTCTGTTCAACTGGCAGTAGCTAAAATACCTGCCTTAGACTGCATCTTTTGTACTTGCTAAGTGGCCATATTCTCTGAAATAAATTATTCCTCAAAATAAATGGCCAGAGTATGCAAGTAATTATTTATTAGGTGATTCAGTAGTCTGACTGGTTTGTTTGACTACGTTTTTTGTTTCTACTTTTTTTTCCACCTATGCCTACCTAGGACCAAGAAAGTAGAACATCAATGTTACATCACAGATAATAAGAATACCAATTGTTGTTGTTAAATTTATCAAATAATGGGGTAATTATTATTGTCCATTACATTTTCAACCCCTGAAATGTTAGTTTGCTTGACTGTTCTGTGGCCATTTCCAGCCACATTCAATCTGCAGATGCGCCCAATGTTTTAATTGGTATTTTTCATTTGTCTGGTACTTTTTACTATTATATGACACAGAAATGGCACTTTTTAAATTACTCACTTTCTTAGACAGACAATCTTGTAGTAGCTTTCCACAGTAAATACCAGTTTTATTCCTAGATGAATAAAATCCCATTTTTTTTCTGCTGTGAGTGGACAGGCACAGGTGGATAGGGAGACAACAGAGGAGAAGCAAACTTCATATCCCAGATGCAAGTAACCTGTCATTTTCAATTCAGTATTTATCTGTAGTGTTTGTCTATTCAATTCTATCTTTCTGTCTGTGGGAAATCAGAAGTAAAAAGAGAAACCCTTTATATTAGCACAAATCATACAGCATCAAAGCTGGACTTTATTTTCACTGGGTTTTGCCAACAACTTCCCAGTAATAATAATTGCTGTTAAAGAATTCACCAGAGTGTGGTTCCATTTCCAGCACGGCCAATGGACTTTGCATAATGAATTTTGCAGGACTTTATCTCAACTATTCCATCTATAACACTAGATAATGATCTTTTTTGTACAAAGTAGGAATTGCATAAATTCCTGAACATTATTATTTTTTAAATACCATTATGCCTTATATGGATTTAAAACTGAAGTTCAAATATTCATTTCTTCAGCAAATGCAAAGTTTCTTCTTATCACTCAGAAGCCACACATTCATAAATGTCAATTTTGTGGAATCACATTTCTTATCATTATGACTTTTAATGCATATGTTAAATTATCTATCATGTAGAACAAGAATAATTCAATTCATCTCAAGATTACTTTATAGCACTCAAAGTTCTCCATGAGTACTGTTGGAATTTTTATTGCTTTCATTTTCAAGTGTTAGTTTGGATTTTTTTTTTTTCCAGATAACATGTATATTTACATTTATTGATATGTCACATGAAGAAATAATTTGAAGTCATTTTTGTGGAAATCTGTATAAAACTTTGACACTTGACTTTAGGTTGGAATACACTTTGGTAGCTTCTGATGAGCAAATTGTAATAGCACAGAATTAAAGGTGAGCAAATAAGTTGTTTTAAAAGAAGCTACACTTCTGATGTCTGAACTTTCTTATTTTAGCTACTTTGAACAAAGTTGGTATTTTCTGTTCTTCTTTAAAAAGTTATGTTAGTTTTCCTTTGAGTAGTACAATGTTATTCTCTTGGAGGTTATGATGTCTGCCTTTTGGGGGTTTTGTATCCTGTTCTGTGGAACATTTCAAGTAAATTCTGCCCTTTCTTACTGAAGGGGATGAACCCTAAACTCTTTCCCCTTTTTCAAAATTCTTCCCTGACAAAGAATCTCTTCCACTTGAGTGCTCAGTGATTGTACTACACACTGGAGAGAAACAAGAACCCCACTAGCCAGGAAGCACTAAGTAAAATTAAACCAAATATAGGAAGGTCAACTGTAAAATAACAGGCAGAAAGAGAATGGGATTGAAGGTGTTCTTGTGCATCTTAACTAAGTCTTTTTGCAGATATGCTTCAAGTTATCCTTGCTAATACAGAATACAGCAATGACATGTTCATATGGATAGTATGCAGCCATATGTACGACATGCACAGAAACCACAGGTGAAGTCTAAGATCTGAATTTAGTTTTAATGGAATCACTGCCAAAGCAGTACTACATCAGGAATCCTGGAAGTCAATAGCTGATCATATTTTCCAACAAACACTTGCTAAAAGAAAAATCTTACAGGAGGAATTAACATGGAAATAATAACCTTTTTTTTATCTGCAACAGCTATGCATTATTTTTTGTCTAGGAAGGAGTTTTTCATTCATCTGTAGTGACTTCCTCGAGAATCTTCATTCATACATCAAGATTTTCCAGGTAGCTGAGTCAGGTTTGATATTTTTTGTCATTGTTCAGACAGCTAATTCTTTATCATCAGCTGTGTCATCTACTTCATCATGTACTTCCTGGCTGATAAACTACTAGTGTTTGATGTAAGACACGTATCTTATTTCTTCAGTACCTACAATTATTGCTAATGGTTATACAACCTAATTATTTTGGTGGCAAATAGGACTTGTATTGGTGTGCCCAGGTCTGTACATGTGGTTTGTATTCAACTCCTGTAAGTCATTCCATGTGGCTTTGGTTTTGGTTATCCATGCTGCTCTGGTTCCTGTGGCTCCAGAACATGTAATAATCCCTCTTCAGAAAAGTATAACTTGGAATGTTTCAAACCACTTCACTTTGCTGTCTATGCAGATATCCTGGACTGGTCCTTTTAGGCTGTCAACAATAAACTCATATATTGCTCTTCTAAAGAGGATAGAAGAGCATCTGCAGATATCTATGGACTATGCAGATATCCTGGACTCTTCTTTTCTATGATCATTATGGAAAAAATTGAAGAGTACCTCCCTTAAGAAGCTGTACTTCATTTCTTTTTCCCATTTTTCAGTGGTTTCTTTTTTTTCTGTGTCAAATATTCTGAACTCCAGCTGGATAACAGTTGCTCTCAGTAACTTTGTGTTTTCTACATTATTGTCACTTTTGATCTTCTAGTGACACTTTTAGTAACATTATTGCCTTGTCCTAGACTAGAGAAGTGTCAATAAAGTCAGACAAATCATAGCAATGTCTATATTCTGTCTGGCATCCAGACAAACCTACCCTTTGACATTGTGATAACAAGCTGTATTGACAAAATTAAAGATAAGGTATCTATTTCCATTACATGGTAGTCATTCAAATTACATTTTTGAATACCGCAAGTTATTTATTAGTTAAATTATGGACAGCATCCATTATTAAATATTGATTTATATTTTTCTTGGAGTGCCTGATTACCACAGCCAGTAAATTGCAGATTTATTTTTAGGATTGGCTTATAGCTATTGACAGATGCTTTCTCTATGGTCTTCTCAACATATGTCACAGAAAAGGTGATGGTGCAGGAGATTTACGTAATGTTGTAGCAGCTCATTACTTTTAGAAGTCTGTTTTATTGCTCAGTTAAAGATGCATTAACAGATAAAGACTTTGCAAAATCAGAAAATAGAAATGATTGAAAAAACAACATCCAATGGAATCAGCATTTTATTTGCCTTTCCAAAGAAATCTTCTGTCCATTTATTTAGATGTATAAGCAGATCTATAATATGTTATAAATAGATCTGACCCTGTAGTAGAAAAAGTATTGCATGTTAAGGAATTCAGACAAAAAAAAAAAGTTGTTGTGTTTTGTTTGTACTTCTTCTGTGGAATCTGGGTAGATACAGAGGATTGGAAAGTACAGTCTGGAAGTTTGTCTTAGCTCCACTGCTGACTTGGCTCTATTCCAAGTGATTCATTTGTGGGCAGAGGTCAGATTCACACTCATGCACATCTCCAATCTTACTGTGGAACTGTCAAGGATGGGACCATAACCTGTGGCATGAGATTGAATGGGGTTGAAATCAAGTTAAGAGATTGCTCATATTTAACCTCTGGTATTTAATGGCCAGGTAGTCTAACTGCTTTCTTAGATGGCACTTTCATGCTACAGATCTTAACATAATAGCTTGTTTTTCACAAAAGCATAATGTGAGCACCCAAATATATTGTCCAGGGGTGTATCCAGTCTTGCTTTGAGTACAAAAAGGGGCAGAGAATATAATTTTTCAGTACTTTGATCCAATGGTCAACTATTTTTATTTGAAGTCCATGCTTTAAATTCAACTTTCAACTGACTGTAGCTAGATATCTTGGTTAGAATTATTTCTGTTAAAGCTTTGAAAGCTTTAGTGTTATAAGCACAGAGCCAGATAATCACAGTTCTCTTGTCTCATAAGCCAGCTATTATCTTTGAATTCCATTCAGTATCTCTGAATTTCCTGCAAAGAACTGGAATTGGTGGCCATCAGTATATGGTAACACATCAGCAGTTCCTGGGGAATTCATGTGGGCTCCTGTCTGACATGAAGACTCCAACCTGGTGTCTCCAGAAGACATCACCTCTGCATGTCTTCCTCCTCTTCCAATGAAGTCAAAATCGGACAGCAGTAAGATCCCAACCTAAAATCTATTCCCCAAGAGCATCTGGAAGTGTACTACTGGTGCTGACTCTTGCAGAAAATATTTTTGAGCACACTAGTATTGTGGCTAGTGATATCAATGCTTTCTGAACAGGGTTCTCTAAGTAATTGAGACTCTGTATTACCAGGGCTTATGTTTCCAAGAAGATGATTTTACCTTAGGTACGTTTAAATCCTCTTTGACATACAGGCAGTATTTATTTGTTTATGAAAGAAAACAACTGTATTTTTGGGTTTTAATAATCTGAATTAGTTAGCTCTTTAATATTTCCTTTCTCTCATTCTAAGGCCTTTTTTTCCATCCTCAGTTGCTTTTGTGATTTTTTTTCTATTTAACTAGATATAAGGTACTTCTATTGTTATGCATACAGTATTGTTGTGTTAGTGTCACAAATTTTATGCATTAAGTCTAAGCATATAATTTTTATATATGTTTTTTAAAACTGCACCTTTGTGCCACAGTGTTATGTACACTGATTTGCCTTAGACTGTATCAGAAAATCACTGCTTTCCAGGGCATGGGTTCTTATGCCTAATATGCATTCTGTATAGTCTTTGCTAATCATTTCTTGTTCATCATTTATTTTAATCATTCATTAGTCTGCTTCAAACATTGTATTTTATGACAAGTTATTGATGAAAAATGCACATAGCATTGTCTAGTTCTGGGAATTTAATTATGATTTAATCCCACAGAAGCTGGTTAAAAATGTTGATCTTGATGACAGCTCTGATTTGACATCTGTCAGTTCTGAACTCATGCCATACTTATACCACTCAGTGTTGCTTGACTTTTATGATTAATATTATTATGCACTGTCCCAATGAAGAACTGTTGTATGAAGCTGGCTTCATCAAAAAGATCTGGGATTAAAAAAATAAAAGTCTCTTTATAATATGATTATCTAATTAGAGATTTTCTGTAGAAAACCTTCTGCAGGCCATGTCAGGACTTTGTATTATGTCAATACCATTTATAAAATACAACTTAGAGAACCATGAGACTGGGTGTGATTCGTCAGCTTTTAATTTTCTTTTCATCTCTGTTCATCTCTTTAAAAAAATCAAACTTTAAAGAAAGGAAATAGAAATAACTTTAAAGAAAGGAAATACAAATCAGATATTGAAGGTTCATTTGATGCACTTGCTGGTGTTTTTCTTGTTTCTGCAGTATGCAGTGTACCACTGATTTTTCCAAAACATAAAGTTCAAAGAAGGTGAAATGCAATGTTTCATCCATAAAAATATGTGCAAAACAAAATTGAAGTCCACATTCATAATTTTGCCAGACATGCTTACGCACTCATCCATTCAGCGCAGAAGCTTTACTGTCTGAGCTATCTCACAAACAAAAAGGAACTTCTCTGTGGAGGGCTTGAACAGATCCCTTCATAATCAATATTCAGTAACAACTAAAGCTTACAAGAATTTGGCAAATGATCTCAACTAATGAGAAAATTGTGATCTGCTTGTGTATGTTGTGAAAGTAGAAAAATTGGCTCAATTTGCTCAGTAAATTATTCATTGGAAGTTACTCATTCATCACTAATAAAAATGCTGTCTTCACTTGTTTCATCTATTTGGTGTTTTATATGCAATGAAAACTGATTTCACAATCTGTCATTTCTACAGCTATTCTAGAGAAGTAGAGAAATCTTTATTCTCACAGTAAAAGGAAGCCTCTATTCTTCCATCTCAGAAATAAAAAAATAAAAAAATTAAGATATAATATACCTCAGGTTTTTGGGGGAGGGGGGTGGAAATCCAGTGAAGGATCTGTCGATACAAGACTAGAAACCAAGAAAGTATTTGATACCATACAGAAAATACTGATGTACGTTGTCTCTTCCCAGTATTTTAACTTGTTCATTCTCATTTGATAACACTTTGAGTATGTAGTTAGGTCTAGGGAAAAGATTTTGGAGTGGTTAACATACCTGTTTTACCCCGTGAATTTTCCCCAAACGGCTTTGAACAATAGTAGAAGAAAGGTAGCAGGGTTAGCAGAAAAAAACCTGTCACTGTCATGACAGCCAGTTGAATGCTTGGTGCAGCATGATAGAAAGGATGATTTGAATTGCATCAGAAGAAGGCTTCCAGGACTGTGAAGTCTGGAACTTCTCCAAAGGGCCCAAATATGACTGGAATAGTACTTGACAGGAGCTGATCCACATTATGTATGCTGCAGCTTCCTGGCCACTTACTAAGCTGAGAAAAAGTATAGGCAAATAGAATAAAATAGGGAAAATAAACTCATACTTGGAGCAGTTTGTGTGGAGATGGAACTGTTAGGGAAAGCTAGTAGGATGGACAAGAAGTCCAGGAAAACAGTGTGTTGACATATTTTATGTGTTTAGAAAGTATCCTAGAACATTTTCTTAAAAATACAGAATTTAAACCAAAACATTTTCAAGAATCTTTGTGTAAATAATGCCTGAACTGCAGAGCTGAACAGTGTGCAAATGGAGAAATTATGAATGTTGCACAAATGGATATCCTTAATACCAAA
Source organism: Promerops cafer (assembly GCA_013398275.1). NCBI lineage: Eukaryota > Metazoa > Chordata > Aves > Passeriformes > Nectariniidae > Promerops > Promerops cafer. The sequence goes on along the minus strand of VZSE01004535.1, from coordinate 1,579,892 downwards.
TAGCACATATATTTTCATGCTGTTGTTACGAAGCTTCCTGTGTTAATTTTGATATGCCAAATGACTAATAAATCAGTGGCAATCACAACAATGTGCATCACAACAAAAAAGGACATTTATTTCTTTGAAATATACCATGTATCTAATTAAGATGATAGTAAAATAAGAAAATCAATACATTCATGCATATTTTAACTTGCTAGAATAAGATATTCAAATAATTCACCAGTGCACTCAACATTTGAGTATATTAATGGTATAAAAGTGATATATTAACCTATATCACTACCTGTTTTTCTAAGTCAGGACAATTATGTCATCCAAACAATTTGCTTCCATGGATATTCTGTTACATACAAGAATTAAGAAAAAAAGTGGCCTACTTTGGTGAACATGATACTATTAACAGGTTTTTTTTTTACATTTTGAACAAGTAGTGGTCCATTAAAATCTTGACATTGTCAGGGAGTTAAAGAATTCAGTTCAGTTAAAGAATTCAGAGGTATGTAAGCAATTTGAAAATTAAAAATACCTTGAGTTTTAGCTAATTTCCTTCCATTAACTATTTAGAAAGATCATACTTACTGAGTGCCCTACCAGTTCTTATTTGGATGTCAAAATTAGTAAAATACATTCACTTTCATAGTGGGACAATTACTTGACATAAGCACATCTCAAATGCTACATGATATGACTATCTATTTAAATTTGAAATAGTAATTAAAAGTAATGAATATAAATGGTAGAGAATCAGAAGCAAAGCCACTACTTTCTTGTGTCCATCACTTAATGTTACTTCTGTATAGAGAAGCTTTAAACTCTTTAAAAACAGATATTAAAAAAAAAAGTTTCAATTTTTAACTTTCATGCATTTATGTAATAAATTGAATTTATTTTGATGATCAAATAATAATGGTTTAGTTATAATGTTCTGCATTATGACTAAATAGGAAAACAGGAAAAATAGTAAAGACAAGTAAAACAGAAGTTACATGTCAAATAAATATCTTTTTTTGGTTAGCTTTTAAAAACTGAACTATATCTGGCAAGTAAATGTCTAAGTGTCCAGTTTTGGAGATATTTGGAACACACAGAACCCTGTGCACCTGCTTTAGCTGACCATACTTTGAGCAAGGGAGTTGGTCTAGGCAATCTCCAGATTCCACCCTTCCAGTCTCAATGATTGCATGATTTCATGACTTTATATTTAAACTTAACACTCAAATGCTTATTTGTTTTACAGATTTAACTAAATTATTAGACTATTGTGAAATACAGCTTGATTTCCATTATAGCAGAATTTTTAAATAAAGAAAAAAAAGCTGTAAAGCACATTTTCTCCTTCCAGACATCTGGTAAGAGCAGGTTTGAGGACTACTTAAAAGAAAAGTTATTCCCCAGATTTAGAATCAAATCAATACAATGGTAATAATTAATGTTATAGCAATAGTGTGGTAGTACAAATGCACACAAAATGAATGCTTACAGTGTTCTGACTGAAGCAAAGAAGTCTGCTTTTAATAGCTATTTCTGCTTAGAGTGTGACATATTGGTATTACTCTTAGTTATTACAGATGAAAAGAATTATTTTGCACATCTGTGATTTTCCCTGATTTTCATCATCATTTCAAATATTTGTTGTTGCTGTACTTCTAGTGTTTATTTTAGAATAACACTATAAATGCAAATCATATTAATGTGTTATATTAAATGACTATTAGTATATATTCACAGAAAAGCAGTGGTCCTGTGCTGTGTGATAAAGTGTGTAACTACAAACAGTTTCAATCAGAGGAAAGCAACTGGGGAAAAGTACATTAGAAGCCTGAATAAAAAAGCTGTTTGCAATCAGTTACAGCTGAGTGCAACAAAAATTACTTTCTAGGGATCAAAGGAAATTAATGATTGACCAGTGTAACCAGAACATCCCACAGCATGCTGAATATTTAATGCCATGCTACTTCTGCCCAAAACAATCTGAGGTTTGGCATATATCCACCAAAATAGCTCATCGCTAATTAATTTGCCATGTCATTTTGCATAAAATTAGTAATTAATACTAGTCACTATGCACTACAGTGAATTTTTTTTAGTTAAAGATTCAATCTCAGTAGTTTCAAAAGCTTGATGAAATGGTAATTTTTTATTATTCTTAGAAAAGAACTTGCACATTGACAAAGGTATTGCAGTCAGAAGGAAGGATATATCAAAGTTTATAGACCAAATATATTTGAGGTTGTTCAAGGTCAATGAATTTTTCCCTCCACTTGCTTGAAATTATGAGTAATAGAATATGAATTACTCCAGCTGAAATGAACTACAATGATGTGTAACACTATATTTAGCTGTCTTTTAAACTGTTGCAGTCTCATTTAACAGGATCCAAATTAAACCTGCATTCTCCACCATTTTAAAGGGAACATTTAGCCTGAGGTTTTGCAAATTGATTTGAAGAATTTCTGGTAATTATTACTTGAGATGCAGAAAGAATGCATTCTTTGAAAAAGCAGTTAGGGTAACCATTGCAAGCAGTGGTCTTGAGTAAATAAAAAAAAAATATTGTTATAAAATTTGGAGTTTGCCTTGTGGAAAAAAAAAGAAGAGTATTGCTATATAGAAGAAGTTGTGGGTTTGGGTCATTTTCCTAATCTGCTTATTCCCCAAACAGATGTATTTAAGTGTAGTAAAACACAATTTATTCTGAGCAATTGTGCAATAACAAACCCCAGAACTGCAGTCCTACAGTCAAAAGCCTAGAGAGCTACTAAAACTAGCATTACTCTGTGAGAGTCTGCAATGAGCAGGAACAGCCTTGTACCAGAAAAGTCAGAGACTGGCAGATCACTGGTAATTAAATTAATAGCATTGAGCCCAAGGCCATGTTTCTTCATCTTCTGTTTCTCATATTGCCTCTCATTCTTTTTCTATGATAATCTTTTCATGTTTCTTATTCCTAATTAACACTTGTTAACACTTTTTTTCCCCCTTTGGCTTCTTTTGCTTTTTTAGTTTTTTCACATAGTTCTGTTTTCATTCTTGGTATCTGAGATAAGCCCTGTTGGCTTATCTCTCCATTCATTTTTTCTGGTTCTCCTTTTACCCTCCCGCCTTCACTGTTACCTTCTCCATTTGCTTACTGCTTCCCTTCTTTCATTGTGCCACATCTGCTTTCTCCTTGTTTAACTGCAACGATTTTCTGTCAGAAAGGAATCCTACAGCACTTCTGATAGTGCTTCTAATTCCATGTGAGCCATTTGAGTGATGTTCACTAAAGAACTTTTTTTTGCTTTTGCACCGAAAATTTTCGTGCTACGAACTCTGTAGTTCAGTCTGCTCTAAGTACATATTTTAGGATTGTAGCTGCAGTAAAATGTCAAGACAACAACCTAAACAGTAACAGTCATTTCACTAAACTTTTTAAATTTTACCAAAAAAGCAAACCTCATTTTTCACAAGTAATATTATATAAAGTGTGAATGGTATGCACTGAGTCTAAATCTCAGCGTAGTGCAGGATGTTTTTAGCAACTAGTAATCCATATGTGGTTTCATCTGTACTGAATTTACAGGGGATGATGCAATGTACTGGAGTGATATGCTGAAGTTTTTCTAACCTAAACATAGGTTACCATGTACACTCCCAATCTAAGTTATTTATTAAAAGGTGGCATTGCTTTTTCTTCCAATGTTATCCCTTCAGGACAGGCCGCAATGATCAACATATTTGAAAACTAGGACTTCTCACACAGGGAAAGTCTTGAGGACAAGGTTATGCAGTCTCCTAGCACATGTCCTCTGTCGTTGGACCATTTCTGTAGAAAAGGCTACGCAGTCTCAGCCTGCTCGGGTTTGCTTTGTTGAGGGCTCCGTCGGTGCAGGTATCTGGGGGTGCAGCTGCAGCTCAGGCCGCCGGCTCAGCGCTGCCTGCTGAGAGCAGAGCCGGGAGGCCGCGGCCGCCGGCCCCTGGCGGCACAAAGGCCCGGGCACCTGCGGCGCTGCCGGGTGGGCGCCGGCAGGCACGGCAGGAGCCGAGGGCCCGGCAGGGACAGCGAGACCTTCGTGCCCTTGGGCTCGGGGAGGTTTAAAAGCCCAGGGCATCTTTTGTTCGGGGTCCGTCCTCGGAGGGCACCAGCTCGGGCTGTTCCTGTGCTACTGCGCCGCGAGCAAATGGCTTTATGGAAGGAGACATCTGAGCCTCTGCCATGGCAAACGTGGGATCGATGGGGTGAGAAACCCTGGTCTGACTGTGATGGGATGTGCGGGCAGCAAGCGGGAACCCCTCGGGTCACTGTGGAGGGGGATCGGCCCCAGCCGTGGAAGCCTCTGGTGCTGGGAACGTCACTGAGAGAGTCTTGTGAATGGTCAGACTGGGAATTTTCCTTAACACCCCCGTTACCGTCGAGGTAAAAATGTTAGTAGGTCTTGACTTCTAGAAACAGTGATGGTAGCAGGATTTTTTTTTTGTTTGTTTTTTCCCCTGAGAAATCAGCATGTAAGTGTTCCAAATGCTGGATGTGATTCTCACGGTGTGAGAAGTTTTTCAGTAGGCAGGATGTCCTGGTATAAAAGCCATGGGATAACAGGAATTCTGTCGGAGCTTTGGTTTTAAACAGAATGTTTTTTAAGGGACGACAAATTGTAATGCCCTCATATCAGAATTTGGACAGCAAGCAATATAGGGAACATTTATAATTTCCTTTTTTACACTGTTGACAGAATGTTTTTCACAGGAGTATGGCATTGTAAAGTGCATTGTTACACAGAGAGTGACAAAGAAATTTCTGTTAGAACTTGTTATAAGCCTCCTGATTTGGAATTACAAATAAAGAAAAGAAAGAAGACCTGTCTTTATGAGCCAGAGGATGCCAATGACCAGCCATGAAAAAAAGAAATGCAATCAATGCATGAGTTGAGAAAGTATATCCACTACCAACAGAGGGAAAATAAATCTCTGCATTAACAAAGAATATTAAAAAAAAAAAAGTTGCAATACTATTAGTTGGAAATCAGCAGTAAGTTTCTAATCTCTGAGGAGAGGGTGTAGAATTGCTTTTCATGAAGGTAGGGTAGCTAGAAATAAAGACGAACACATGAGTTTGATTTAGAAACTCTTGTTGCTTCTTATCATAGGCAATAAGCTAGTGATCTCTTCAGAGCTTCCTATGAAACTAATGTAGAGGTGGCCAGTTAATAAGAATTATTCATGTTTTCATTCCCATTATTCTCGGTCATTCGCATTTTACCTTATTTCTTACAGTTCACTTTTGGAGAAGGTCTTGTCTCTTTCCGTTTTCTTGAAGTGTTAATGCTATGACATAAAATCAATGGACATAACATTCCCTCTAAACTTAATAGCACACTTTACCATGGGAGGGAGGATGTGTGCTAATGTCTTTACAAACAGTTCCATGGGTCAAGGTATGGATGTTAAGGTCTTTGAAATGGGTCTTAATGTCTCCACTAACTTCAAACAGCAGGTTTGTTACAGAGCCCGGACTGCTTGGCTCCTGAAATGGACAAGTGCATCTGCACGAGCCTGAGTTTCTGAACTTGGGGTAAAATGACAGGTTCAAGGGGGGAATATGTGACAGGCGGTTCGGGAAGGCTGGGCCTTCCCAGTACCTCAGCCAGTGGGGAAAGGAAGAGGGCAACGTGCGGCCGGGAGTTTAGGATCGAAGGAGGCTGCGGCCTCGGAAACCTCGAGAAAACCCCGCGGGCGTGTGCACCGGTGGACTCTCTCCCTTTATTCAAATAAATTTGCAGGACTCTTCCATCTCCTTTTTGGACAGTGGCTTTTCATGGCGTCATTTTCCGTACAGCCACTTGGATGCGGTGAGTAAGAGGCAGTTTGTTTTATCTTGTTCCATGGCTGAATGCTTTGCAATGGCAAGAGCCTTCTAGTTCCTGATAGCACAGGAAATGAAAAAGAAGCCAGATTTTTATATCTCTATAATAAAATTCCCTTCTACCACAGCTTGAATTGCCAGGATAATGTGATGTTTGTTTGTTTGTTTGTTTGTTTGTTTTAAGGGAGACTTCCTTTTTAAGCTTTGGTTGATTAATTATGCCATAGTATATTATGAGAGTGCTTTATTCCTGACTAAGCTACATTCTTATGGAGCCTTTTTACAAGTTTTACCAGATGTTAAGTATGATTTAGATACCATAACAATGTAACTATTGGGGGAAAAATTGATTTCTGTTGCCTAAATGTGAGTTTACAAATATTAATCAAGAAGGAAATTTAAGTAAACTTTCCTAGTGAATTGGTGCAGTTAGAGATTTATGCTGACCTAATAGAACAGTTTGCAACCTGGGATTTAAATACTAGTACTGCTGCTAAATGATTTTTCTTTTATGAAAAAGAATAAATGGAATTAAATCCACCAATATAGATGCCAAATACACTTTTTAATAAAAATATATGAAGAAAAATATCATCCTAATGATTCAAAGACAACTGGCTTTTATTTAGGGTAGAAAAGACCTATGACCATCAAATCCAACTGTAACTCATCACTGCCAAGCCTACCACTAAAGCATGTCCCTAAGTGCCACGTTCACACATCTTATCTGTAGTTCCCCAGATCCTCTTTCAGCCCCTTTTGTAGATGGGTATTTAAATAGGTGGATTAGTGAAGCAGAAGAAAATTTGGTAGAAAAAGAACATTTATTTTTTTAAAATGTGTATGGAGGAATTTGCACATAAAATATTAAAGAATCATTCATAAAATAACATTTTCTTCCAAAGGGTTGTCTTTCTTCACAAAAGATTGATGTTAAATCATAATTTAATTGGTCCTGAGAAACAGTTATGTTCCTTACCAGTCACTACAGGCTATTTTTTTTTTTTTTTTACTTCCTATGTTCTAAAATGCTTGATAGGAATGGCACAACATCAGAGCAGCTCTCATGATTATGAATCTTATATACTACTTATATGCTACTTATATGCTACTTTGCCATTCTTTCTGTTAATGACGTACTAAGATCTGTTGCTGTAGAACTTTCATGGCACTTTCTTGATTTTGGAGTAAGTTATGTGGTGGCTTTTAAACAGTAAGAGGGCAGTTTAAAAGCACATCTGCATTTTCAGATACCAAAATTAAATTTACTATGAAGACTCTAACTTTAAAGTCCTTTTGCATACTTTATTCTTGATTGGTTTTTTGTTTGTTGAAGAAAATTATTGTCTTAGAAAAGAAGTGGAATATGTGCATGTAGGAAAAGCCCTGCGTTTCACTCCTAGGAGCAATTGAAATCAAAAGTAGGAAGCTATGACAGGAAATTAATTCCATTACTCAAGTTCTCTCTTATGTCTAGCATCTACCTGTCCTGTAGTGTAATACTGAAATGTTTAAGTAAACATATATTCAAAGCCTCCCTGGTCTAGAAAGCTAAATTATATTTAGACAGGTAGATTTTCTTCTAAAATGTATTTCCTATTCTCCTAATTTAAATGCATCCAGTGTTTTTAAAATATGTAGTTTGCTTATTTTCATAAATGAAAATTACTTCATATTTGTCTTAGTCTTCCATATATTTTATATAATATGTACTCATATGGTTCATTTGGACCGCAGAATAACTTCAAACAGCTATTAATATATCTGAAGAGAGAAAACATGCCCACAGTTTGTGTTTTTCACAGCTCATATTTATAAGGTGCATAATTCTTTTTTGTTTATTTAGCATTGCCCTGTAAAGAATCCATGATTCCCTCAAAAATAATGACAATCTATAAAGGCAACAGATGTTTATTTGGAGGAGTATTTATTTTCTTTCCTTCCAGTTTCTGAGTCTCTAGGGTATATTCAGTTCATATTTTCAGTATTTTTCTTCTCAAACACAAACATCTTCATTTACTTCTACTTTTGCAAAAAATGAAGGAGACAGGTAGATCAAGGAAAGGTGTTTGTGAGAAAGCAAAGTATTATTAATATCAAAAAATATGAAAGTTTGCTTAAGTGTTATAGCTTGCCATAATCAAGTATCAAACAAAGAAAAAACTATGAATAATATCATTGAGATGTATTTCTTTTTCTTCAGCTATAACTGTGAGAAAATGTTTGTAGTCCTTAGCCTCACATGGTGGGAGTAACAGATGAAAAAATGTATCTGACCTCACTTCCTTTTGCTACTCCTATCAAGAAATTGGTGTTCAGAAGAATTGCCTGCTAGTGAAAAGTACTCCTAATTTTGCTAATACTTTAATAATTTTTTTTTTTTCTGGTGGATTTTGGTGTAAGATAATTTGTAGACATTAATTCAGTATTTGTCTCTGTGTGCAGCCAACATTTAGCCTCACGGAGTGTGCAGTAGGAAACTGTAATACATATAAGCATTATAGACACAAGTATGTTACTTATTTTATAACAGAAAAACATTATTGGGTTTTTTGAGAATATACTCACAGTCTCTCTCATGGCTGAAAGTTTGGCTCATGACTACTGTTCATCAAAGCAACTTAGATCAATTTGCCTGCTTTTAGTTCAGGGAGGAAGTCACATGAAAACGAAGGCACCAAAGCATAAAATAGGATTCATTAATGAAGGCTCAACAAAGAGGTCAAAAAAGGAAAATGGAATCATACACTGCACTGGTCTGTAGAGACAGCCATTGAGAAATTACAATAGAAGCATGATATAGGCATTACCAAGATGTTTAATTGTTGTATATCTATGTTTATACATATCTTTAAAGGTGAAAATCTTGACATACAGCTTCCGATAAGCCCTGTTAAATGTCTGGCCCGTTTAAGACCTAGTAACAGGAAGGAAACGGAAGGACTGTCTCGTCTGTAATAGTCCTCAGCACTGATGCTTCCACTGGATGAACACCATGATTGTGCAAAACAGTCTCCGAGGCACTTAGAGATCTTCTCAAGTGGCCTTGGTGTGTGGAAAGGGTAGATGCATCACCTACCCACAGTATTTATCAGCATAGTTTAAAAGCATGGTTTCCAAGACAACTACCTGAGTCTAAAATGTAGAAGTGAAGGAGGTTATAACTTTTGAATCTTTCTTTCACCTCTGCTTTGAGAACAGGCTTGCGTGTGTTGCCCTTTGCTTATCTTGACTCCAAAAAAGTGTTTGCAGATTAAAGAAATATTAACTAGTCTAAAAAACTAATTTTCCTTTCTTACAGGAGGAAAAGACAAGAGAGGTACCCAATATTATTTTTTTTTCTCTATATACAGTGCTCAACGTGAAAGAAAAACTGGGGAAAAATGACCCTATAAATAACTACAGCTAAACTGAAGCAAGATCTTGCTGAGCTCAGTGGGAGCACTAAGATATGGAGTCCTGCCTCACATCTGGCATTTAGTTCCGAAACCTTCCTTCACCTGCGAGGCAGCAATTTCCTGTCATAATTGCAAGATTTCACTTACAATAAACTCAGCAATATCTTGCTACTCTGACAGGGAAGACCTCTCAGCTTCCACATCCATCTGAGTTGTGGGAGCTGGATGACCCTGGGAGATCAATCTTTCCTGGATGGCATGACCCCCAGGCTCCCCATGAGCTCAGAACTCAGGCGGATCTTGCATCCCGCAATATTTTGCACCGACAATGGCAGCTGGATCACAGGTCAAGAGGGACGGTTTCTTCCCCTTTTGTTCTTTTCCTTCTTGGCTCCTGTCTGCTACGTTAGCAACAAACAGTCAGCTAATTGGAAGTAGCTTCCTCTTACTTCTGCAATGAGCTTTAAAGCTACCCATGGTGCTTAGAGCAGTTGAATGGAAGCAGAAATGGGAGAGCCCAGAGGGAGACAGCACTGTTTTTAATTGAACCAGTGGTGTTTGTAGAACATAATGAAAAGGTACAGAATAAGCAAGTGATGTCCCAGTAATAATCGTATATACAAGTATAATAAAGCTGTCATTTTCCTTGGAGTGTCAGCCGTCCAAAACTTAAATATGAGTTGTGGTGTTATAGTCTGTAGGCTAATTTTTTTATTAATATGACAGTAACTGTTTAACAGTCTGTTCAGGGGTTTTGTTTATACCAAAGTTGCAAACTGTCCCTTTCTTTGTGTTTTTCAACTACAAACCCACGAAAAGGACTTCCTGGAGATTGTCTGTCTTACATTAATTTTTTAATATATATTTGATCAAGAATTTAATTTATGCAAGGTGCTGAATGTACTTCTTCTTAGTTATCAAAATTCTTCGATATGTACTAAAACTAGTGGATGCATTTAGTGCTTTTGACTTTAATGGGTGTGTTTCAATAACTTAAATCCAATACACCATCACCAGAAAGCAATGAAGGGATATGCTGCAGACATATGTCTAACTGAAGACTCATTAACATGCTTACCAGGCAATGAAAACATCACAGCATAAGCAAAATCCAAACCCAGACGTGTGCAGAGCTAGAATCATTATCAGTGGAATGCCTCTCTTTAACTCTGTTGACATCAAAATATTTTTGTAAGACTAATTAGTAAAAGAGGCTTGATAAATTGATACAGAAATAACGCCCCTGTTTTAATATGAAATGACACAATTTTTTGAAGTTTTTTTAAAATATATATTACTCATTGCAAGATAAATTCCCTTTTTATTTTATTTGCTCTCTTTAAAGTCAGGAAACCTCATTTAGAAATCACTAATAAGTAATCATTCTGTGTGCATGTTGAGTTCTTATATCGTGTGCTTGGAATTTTTGCTTTAAATATACGACTTGAATACTGAGTGTTATTGGAAGATCTAAATAAATGGATTAAAGTGTTGTAAGTGTTCTCTAATGGTGGAATAAGTAAAGCATGCCTCGCTTGTTTCCTTTTTGGCTTTGATGTGCTTGAAATCAGAAGTTTTTCATAGTTTGTGTGAGGGTTCTTTCCCTGTAGTTCTTCAGCATGAGCTTGCAAAAGAAAAGAAAAAATGTATTTCCATTTTGATTTTATGTTGGGTTCCTTGCAGCAAGAGTAGGATGTTGATTGAGAAGGAGAAAATTTGGTAGCCCTTTAGCTACCACCATGCTGTCCTATTCTTAAAGACATGCAGAAAAGCCTCCCACTTTGTGTGCCAAAATTGAAAAAGCCTTTCATCTATCTAGGAGGAATTTTAATTTCTTCTGAGTTTAAAAAAAGCAAAGCTTTATTGTAAGGAGCTTTTCAGTGTTTGCTTAATATAAGTGATGTTGATTTTTTTTTTTTTTTCAGAATAATGTCTGTAAAACACAGAGGGGATTTTGAATTGTACTTTCAGAGAGTCATGGCAGGACTAGCTGTAATCTCTTAAGCAGAAGTAACACAATATGGAAGACGATAGGGACAAGAATATGAGTTTACCAGAATCTGGGTACACTTCAAGAATGAAACTGTCAGGAAGGTTTTACATGTGGATATTTACTACTGGATAAATGGATGTCCAAAGCTTAGCATTTAGGTTCCTAAAAGGATATTGACAATTTATTCAGAAGAAAGAAATATATTCTTAATTTCCTACCCATTTCAATTTCTTTATGCTTTAAAGGAAACTAGAAATGAAAACATTCCTTCAAAATAATCATTGTTAATTAAATCTCATGTTTTATCTTGAAACCTATCTCAATTTGAGACAAATTAGGAGGAAAATCTCACACTGTAGTCTTGAATTCCCCAGTGTGCATGCTTCTTCATTTTGATACTTTCCTTAAAGTGTATTTTCACTATTTAAATTCATTTTGTACAGCAACAGAATTATGTAAATCAAATCAAGACATTTCACAGGGTATCTAAATTGCTCTTTAGGAAGTATCTTTCGTAGGCCTCTCTGGTTATTTACTTTTCAGACTGTTGCTGAAAAAGTCTGCTTTCAACTGAAATTAATACATATATACAATACTTTTTTAAATTATTAATATTTTCAAATACAATATGAGAAATATATTTGGTGATGATGATGATGATGATCATGATGATGATGATGATCATGATGATGAGAAATAAGCTTCCCTGTTTCTTACTCTTCATGAAATTCACGTATTTTTTCCCTCTTCAAACATACAGCATTTTAATACAGAACTACAAGTTTATAACTAACTTAATCTAAAATTCAGGATTGCTTTATAGAATTAATAAGGTGTTTTTAGAAATTTTCTTTCTCTCTTGTCTGTTAACTTCAGGTGTTTTCAAATCCATGGCATTTCTGTGAACCTTTTCTTTAATGGCTATCTGCTTAGTCTTTTTAAGGTCTAGACTTTTGTTCCAGAGATTTATGATTCATATTTATTCTGTTATGTTGTATTTAGTACATGCTATACAGGAATTGTCATAAATAACAAGGCTAATTATCTGAAGTAATTTTAGAGAGTGTTGTTTGTTGAAATTCCTTGTTTTCTCCAGTGCAGGCATCCAACTGTCTTAATTAAAAAAAAAAAAAAAAAAAAAAAACACAAAAATTTTTTAGAACTAAAATTAGAAGCCTTCTAGAAATAGATGTCATAGAACAAAGAATGATAAGGAAATTGTTTGTTTGCATCTGAAGGATTTTGGGTACAATAGTAATCTAAATTTGTAATGGAAAACTTTTTGCAGTTGCCCTGTAACTTGTGTGTATTTTCAATGGAAATCAGATTTTCAGCCTCCAGAATCAGACTAATGATGTAGGTAAGCTACTGCAGATAATGATCCTTCGATAGGGCTTGTATCTATGTATCAGTAAATAATAATTTTATATTTGAACAATTCATATAATATGTTGAATTAGCTATTGACAGCGAATATATTTACATTCTGATTTGTATTTTCTTTGTTTTCTGTGAAAGCTGTGAATTTTATATTGGAAGAAAAATAATACACATTTTTTAGCGGGGATATCACAGGCTAAAACTCTGAACAAAACCTTGTGGAACCCCACTGGCTTCAAACAATGTAACTACTGTTTGTTAAAGTCGTTAGAATTAAGAATTGGTGTCTTAGGTGTATGTCAGGCCTCCTATAGGCCTATGACATTTAGAAGTGTGTTGAAGAAGGTTGTAATGACTGCTAAAATAAAACCTTCGAGTGATAAATGAACAGATTGCTACCATGAAAGTGTTTAAAGGTTTAGGACTCCTACTGATAAAATCACCAGAGAGAGTATGTAGAAAATTAGTCTCTTCTCACCTTTAATTGCATTATTTAACTTGAACATTTTCTCCACTGAAAGTAGTGCAAATAGTAAAACCTTTCCATTTACTGTGCAAAGTCCTATACAAACAAAGTATAGAGACTATATGACTTAGGCTTGCTTTATTGAATTAAATAACTGGCCATCTATAATGAAGTTCATGGTGGAAAGGAAAATTGAAATTTGACTAAACCAGCAGTGTATTAGGACTTTATAAAATGGAGATGTTGCAGATGTCTTCAGGTGGATACAAATGCAAAAATAAGCATTTCCACCAGAGAAACAAAGAAATCTGTCTTAGAGAATGAACTGTCTGTTCATTCAAGCACTAGAAGATGGTTCTGCTGAGAAAAGGACTGAAATTCTTAACGCCTTGTTTTCTACATCATTGACAGTACTGTCTGTACACCAGCTTTCTTTTTTTTAATATTTTATTGAATAAGGGAAGCTACTTTTGACAGGAAATATTAATTATGAAAGGATGTAGAATACTGTCAAGGAGAAACATGCAACAGTAGAAAACATATCCTTCTTATATGCCTTTAACCTTATTTTTATTTTTTATCTTATCAAGAATAGACATAAACTTGAGGGTATTTTTTAATTGGATGCAATTACTTCAGAAAAATAAGATTCAACAATGACACCTTTTAAGGCAGAGGAAACATCAAATTAGCTTGAATGCACTTTTCATTTTTCACATTTCCTCATACACGAACCTCATTCCATTATATAAATAGTTGTACACAGGAAATGAGGTACCTTTCATGTGAAATCTTAAAAGTTCCTCTGTGACAAGGTCCATGAAAAAACTTGACACACATGTAGACAAATTAATGTTGCTTATAATTGAGAACATAGCTTAATTTTTCATTTCTTATGGCTATTGCATCGATTTTTCTTTTGTTTAATGGCTATTCAAGCTTAAGGTAAAAAAAAAAAACAGTAAAAACCAAGAAGAAATCAGAAAATAATATTTGCTGGCTTTTTAAACTTTTTGTCAATAACTGCTTTTTGAATCTCAAAGGAGAAACTAATAGGAGAGTACTTTGTGAGGAAATGGAAATTCTTATTACATACAGAGGGGAGAAGATGGTTATAAAATGTAACAATATATAGAAAATTCTCCATAAATTGATTAGTCACACTTTATGTGCCATAGCTTGCATGGCACAGATTTAGTTTAATTTATTTCTTTGTAATTGGCATAAAATGGTGCACTTAATCTTTGAAGTTATTGCTTCTCAATGTCACCATTTTTTTTCCATTATGTGGTGTACAGTTGGTTCCATTTCATGACCAGATATTCTTTTTCAGGTCATAAAAATTTCCAGAGATGATATTTTTGGAGTGAGATATGTTTTTGGCCATCTAGATAAATGACAGCAGTGTGAAAGTAGAGAATGTTATAGAATTAATGCAGCCAAAGAGAAGCAAAGAGTAGCATTAAAATCTTCATACTATGAATAAAACCAGAAAATGCCAATAACCCTGAAACTAAAGGGTGCTAATTCTAAAATGGGGAAGATCACACATCGGTCAAGTGCAACAATTTTGTTTTTATTTAGAAAATGGTTTAAACATGAATATTCTTATCTTATAATTGTTTTCTTTAGTTGAGAGCTCAGTACCTCTTCTGCAGCTTCTGCTAGCCAAGATCCTATGTCCCAAAAGGGATTTAAAATTTCTAGGCTTTCTCAGAATTAAAAGTAAGCTAAATATAGAAGCAGTCTATCTTCAAAACTTTTGAGAAATCTATTTTCTAAGAGAGTATGTATTATTTAATTGCATTTTATTGTGCTATCTAACTTCAAAACCTGGTATATATGTCCCATGTATCAGTCAGCTTTATCTGTTCCAGTATGTCTAAATTACCCATTCCCTGTAAATTTGGAAGATACAGGTAGAAAGGAAACTATGTGATTTGGTAATAGCTTTATAAAGGGATCAGCAGAATTAAAGGATTTGACTTTTGATGATTTTATATAGATTTTTAAATTTTAATATATGCAAAGATTTTTTTTTTTTACATTCACTGGGAAAGGTTATGTTTTCTATATGGGAGCCATCACATTCGGGCATGCTCACAGTCAGCTTGCTGTATTTCTTCATTACTCAACCAGGCACAACACTTGAGACAATCCAGTGCATTTCTTGTCAGAGTAGCTGAATGTTATTTCACTTTTTAGAAAGTGTTTATCGCTTAGTCTTTATTTTGAAGACAGTTTGTCTCATAAGCCAAGATCCCAGGTAAATTTAAAAGTCTGGTAGCAAAGCGTGTGCCCTCCTAACCCTGATTCCACCACCAGCTGAGTGCCAGCTCCTACCTCTGCCCATGGAGCTGTGTTAGTAGAAGCTTTCACTAACAAGTGAGGCTTGTTAGTGGGGCATGATACGTGCAGATTGATAACTGTAGTTGAGGGTTGGTGTCCAAATGTGCTGATGAACCCTAACAGGCTTTAATGTGGTCTTAAATGGGGTATTTTAATCTTTTAAAGAATTAGCAATGCAACTTATATACTTGTTCTAGGTTTTCCCCCATGCAAAGATTAAATTACTGTTTATATACTTGAAGCAATTATAGATTAACCAGAGCTACCAAGAACACTGCTTCATTTTCCAGGCTTCTCTTTGTGTTTACAGAGTAAATAGGTATTTTTGTCTTTGAAAATTCCTGACAGAATGAACCATTTTTAACAGAGGTTAAAGACCTTTTCAGCAAATCGTGTGCTATATATGAGGAAAGTAATCTTTCAAATGCACACGTTCTTTAAAAAATATGCCAATTGATTTTATCCAGTAGTCTTATTTTCAAAGGAGGCCATTTCAGACAAGCATTGTGCAACTGGAGGCTAAAGAATAGAAAGAGACTAAATCTTCTCTAGTCACATAGCTTTGGATTTTTCCTACTCAGAGAATATCTGGGCAATAAAAAGATGGTTTAGTTACCTCCACACAGGCTTTGGAAACCTTTTTGTATATTCTGGGTGCAATGGAACTACAGCCTGGAGATGCTTGGATTATGGAAACATTAGCTCCTTGAAAGCCATCAGAGTTTCTGAATGTTTGCAACATATGTCATATCTGAATAAGGTAGCTGGTCATCAGGATCCAAGATCTGAAGCCACTAATACTTTAAAGCACAACTCACTCATCACACGTCATTCATCTCTATTCAACACCTGCATTTGCTTTACCTCACCTTGCAGCTCTGAGTAAGATGGTGAATGGAGATAGCAAAGCCTCTGAGAAGTGAGAAAGGGAACTTAGCTTGGCTTCAAGTTGCTCTGCCTCCTTACATTGTGTTGTCCCCCATGAGGGAACCAGAAGGAATATAAGACCATTTTATGCATGCTGATTTTGTCACTTGCAGAGGCTCTAACAAATCATGTAATTTCTATAACTGAGTATTTCTGTATTATTCAGTGTAATTGACAGTGCCAGAAACTAGCCCTAAGCAAATGAAATGCAACACAAAATCTGCTGTAAGCAAGTTAATCTCAGTCTAAGTGATAGAAAGCTTGCACTTCATTTCTTTTCCAGGATACATTTGTAACAGAAAAATAATTCTCCTTTCTCTCAAAAGACTAGGGAGGCCGTCAAGTGCTTTGGGGCAATCAAAATAAATAGTTTATGCCTCCTGTAAATAAAGATATGAAATGTTTGTATTTGTGAACAAAGGCCAGAGTAGCCTCGTAAATATGACATTGTAGGCTTTGAATCATGGGCTTAGACCACTGACAAATGGGTCACTGCCCCAACTCTCTGCTCATGCACTTCTCATGAAGGCACTTGCCTTAATATTCTGTGCTATATTTTAAGGCTACCTTGTAGTACCATTTTTGAAGATATCTGCTTAAAAGATTGTTCTGTTCTTATTGCCTGGAAGCATATCTTTTTAATTAATATCTGCTCAAGATTTTTATTAAGAAGGAAATCTCTTGGACTTTATACAGCAGTGCCCCTGGGCTTGCTGTTCAAGAAAGTTGTTTAGACACATGATTTTCTGGATATTTCAGCATCCTACAATTAGATATTTCATATCGTAGCTGGTCCTTATTTATTCATCTTTCAACAGTGCTGGTTTGGTGGGGTTTTTTCCACCATATTTACAAATGTTTATCACTTACATTTCATATCCAAAGGTTCAAGTTTGTTTCCCAGAGCAGATCAGTCATAAACTTATGGATAGGTTAATGTTTTCTTCTCTATGTCCTCATTAAAACCACTTTTTTCCTCTTTCTTGCCTGTGTAGGATACAGCAGTTATCAAAATTGTATGCTTCGGTTTTAATGTTTTACCCTGTGTTTAAACCAATCAGATTACTTAAAACTAAAAGGTGCATTATAAAAATGCAGCTTCCTAAAGCATGTGCACACATAGCCACACATTTGATGCAGTTGTAAATTGAGGAACAGCTTGAATTTCATCCAGCTGCCTGGACAATTTAAGTCTTTGGAGCTAAAAACTGTTTTATTGTTCTGTTCATTACTTTTGTTCTTATTTCTTAATTAATTTTGGTGTACTAATGGCTAGTGTTCCATAATCACTCCTCAATAAGAGAAAAATGGAAAGCTGCTCCAGTGTCTCAGTTCCAATTTTTCCATTGCATGACTTAAAATTCACATACCAGCAGCCCTGGTCAACTCTACAGCTGGCATGCTCTGTAGGTCCATGTAACCACACTGGACTTCATGAATTGCTACAGAGTGGCAACAATTAATTCAGACATGGAGTTTACTGTTAGATTATTTACTTCAGTGCAATTTCTGAATTTGTTTTTTCAGTGTTTTTCACTTGGACACATTTTTGTCAAACTTTCCAGAGTTGTTAGACAAATACAGGTTTAATGATCAAGCCTTATGTATATGTTCACTGTGAGCCTCTTGAAACTGTTGGGTTTGAACTGATTTCAGTTCTAAAGTAGTGTTTCTATTTTAAACTGAGAAAAGGTGTCATATAAATGTTAAACCAAATTTTTTCTAAAACTGTAGTATCTATCAAATGACAGAAGATTACAAATCAATGGGATATTCCAAACAAAGTCTGAAGATTGCTTGCTGTATTTATTTCTGGAGTTAGATCAGAATTCATGTTTTAATCAACTTGAAGATACAATTAAATAGTAAAAGATTCTGTAAGGCTGGTATTTCGAGGTCTGCTGCAACACCCTAAATGAGGAGCTAATTAAATTTAGTATTTAACTCCTTCTTGTCAGTTCAAGGGTGGTAGGCACTTTTTTTTTTCATTGTATAAAGACATAAATCCTGCCTCTGCACTTTGGTGGCAGAAGAGCTTCGTAGGCAGACCTGTGCAGGGTTCAGTGAGTAATCCAATCTCAAAGTGATAAAGGCAAAGCACTCAATCTGCAGGTCAGGATGCGACAGGAAAGGCTGTAGTTTAGCAAGAGTCTATAAAAGATAAAAGCTCTCTTTGACCACAGGCTACTTAAATTGATTGGAATTCACCACAGTCCCAGATAGGTTAAAAAATATATAGTTTAAGAGTAAGTAATTGGAACTATTAGAAGTGATTAATTTCTGCATTTAAAATCTTGTATCATGTTTTTTCTTTCTGCAAGTTTGTTTCCTCTTTTCAGCAATAAGCTTTTATGTGAAGAAAGTTCCATACTTTGCGAACAGAACTCAAATTTTTCTCTAAACAGTTGCTTTTTCTTCCTCCCTGGAGTAATATAAAAAGCACAGGGGCAGATTTTACTACTGTACTGCCTTTTCACTCAAACCTTTTATTTGAAAACAATATTTAACCCTTTGGATTTTATATTTGGTATTTCCCCCAGTTATCTGGGGGTTCATTTCCTCGGTTGGGATTAGGGAATGCTGTAATAAAGCCATCAAAAAATAACTTCTTAAGGAAGACAGCAATAATTCTTTTGTCTTCAAGCATAAAGAAGACTTGGATTTCAATACTTTTATCATTGCCCTTTAAAATTACCATAACCTGAAAACATAATTTGATATCTTGACTACCTGAAATGAAGCTATCAGTAAAATGCTACATTAATTTATATTTTTATCTATCTATATCAATATATCCATGACTGATAAGTTCATGATTCTGTTACTGAAGTAATGGTGATAGAGTGTGAAAGGGGCTCAGAAAAGTTTTCTTGCTATTTTTAAAAGCAGTAATGAGAAAAGGAACTGTTAAATTCAGGCTAAATCAGAGCAAAATCGTAATACCGCAATAAGCATCAAAAATGATAGCTTTGAGTTCAAAAGTTATGTTGTTGCTGATATCTCCCTGCTATTACTCTTCTCCTCTGTCTAGATATTTATTGCTACTAGAACATATTATCAAAATACTTAAAAGCTCTTGACAATGTATTGAATTAAGGAGGCAGATGAAAAGGGATGGTGAGGATACATATCACATAAGGAATCTAATACAGTTTTATTTTTTAAACTTTCTGAAAAGTTACTATTTTTAACTGGACTGAAAATAGTTCCTTTTACTGAGGTATTTTCTGTATCAAATACATCAAAGTATCACAAAACCTCCATGAAAATACTTTCACAAGACTGCATACAAAAACTTGTAATTTCAAATCTTTATTACTTTCACTGTAAATAGCAATGTGTGTTACAGAAATTCACAGATTTGAGAACAGTATCATAACTATAGTTGGCTGAGAGAGCAAGTAATCATAGTTGGCAGTAAATTTGGAGGAAAAAATACTTTTGAAAACTGCCACAGTTGTTTAATCTTAATCCATAAACCCCACAATTGTTTGTCTATAGAACAAACATCGATGAGAAAGAAATTAAATGTATCTTTGACTAATACTACAGCATGTAATTCAATCTGTGCTGTCCTTTAGACAGAGACCAACAACAGTCATGGCAGCTATACAGAGTCAAGGTTAGCTTATACAGAAAGCTCTTGTTAATTTACTGTTCTTCAGTGTGTTTGCAAAATCTACAGTTTCCCTTCTGGCATCATGTGATACAAATAGAGGAATTACATGTTACTCATTCTCTAATTATTAACTATTGCTTATGGATATTGCATGAACATTTCCAGTGGTGTCTTTTTGCCTGAGGAAGTCAGTACAATCCTCTCCCACTCAGTACAAACTTAGAGAAATACTCCACAGGAGTGCTTCATGGTTACTCTCAAAGCAGTTCCACTTGGTCCCAAAAGGTCTTTCCAGTGGGCTCTGCGATATCTATGTATCTATGTATATGTATATGTATATGTATATGTATATGTATATGTATGTATATATCTATATCTATATCTCTCTATATATTTATCTATACACACATATATGGTATTGTTGTGGTTCAACCCCAGAAAGTGACTAAATACCACACATCTACTTGCTGATTATCACATCTATGACCCCCACTACCCAGTGGGATGGGGAGGAGAATTGGGGATAAAAAGCCTAAAACTCGTGGATTGAGATAAGAACAGTTCAATCATTCAAACTACTACTACTCTAATAATAATAATAAATGGGAGAGGAAAAATGAGGGAAAAGACAAGAAAAAACCAAGCAATGCATAATACAATTGCTTGCCACCCACTGACTGGTGTCCAGGCTGTCCGCAAGCTGTGACCAGCCCCTTTGAGCACAGTTTATACATACACTGGGCATGGCATTCTATGGAACAGAATATTTCTTTGGCCAGTTCATGTCAGCTGTCCCAATATTGCATGGAAATGGAAGAGTCCTAGACTTAGGGTATGCACTACTTCACAGTAAACAGAACGTTTGTGGATTATCGACATTCTCATATTGAATCCAAAACACAGCGTGTACTAGCTACATGAAGCTAGTGCTACTAGCTTCTAAGAAGAAAAATAAATTCTATCCCAGTCAAAACCAGGACGGGTGTATGCAATCCAGGCACACTCGAGGCTCTTTTCTGCACATGGGGCAGTATGCACATGTAGGACATTGGAAATGTACCAGTATGCAGTCCTGATGGCCAGTTATAGCTAGGACTCGTGTGAAATTTTGGTTTGTCTATTTTGAGGAAATGCTCACTTCCCTCTCCTAACACAAGGCAGCTGTTAGCTAGGACAGAATGAATTTAGTAAATTGTGAAAGGTAAAATATGTCAAGGTAAGAGACAAAGTAACTTTCAGAGTGAATGGGAAGCAGAGTTGAAAGTTAGCCGCTTTTTATCTTCCTCCTGGGGAAATGATCTTACATCCAGTATTTCATTCTGGGCAGACTGAATAATCTGTGTAGTCATTGACAGGAAACAGTAATATAATAGTAGACATTGCAGTATATTCTGCCTGAAAATTTCAAAGTATCTTCTATTGAGGATATAAATCTAAAGTACCTATCTTTCTTTTCTAACGCCTTAGGTCTAAATATGCTCTGTTTTCCATAGAGAGCATCTATAATTTAAATGATTTACTCTATGCATAAAGAGTGTGAATTCTCCCAGTGTTCCTGCTTTTATTTCTCAAAGAAAGCTCTGATAAAAAAAAGCAACTTAAATATACAGTAATTCAAGATGTGGGTAGAATCTCTGAAGTACTGCTTCACCTTAAAACTATCAACATAGAAGCACATTTTGAAAACAACAAAGTGACTGCTGAGTGTATGAACAATACTTAGATGGAAGTGCAAGATCAGTCACTTCTCGCAGGTCTTTAATATCAAACCAAAGACAGAAAGTGACTAAGATTAAGGTTACCACAAATAACAAGATACAAACATTTGTATTTTCAAGTGGTGACTAACTCAGTGTGGAAGGGTTATATTTTATATCCACACTATGTTAGAGCACTATTTTCTTCTGGCGTTGTGCTGCACTCATTTTTCTTGTGACAAAGGCTTTTTGGGGTATGTGAAAATGCCTCCCATTATCTATAACACAACACTGCTAATTGGGCAAAATACGCAGATTCTATAATTTCTTGACTCCCAGCTATAAATTCACTAGTAATTGGGGAGAGGGGTGAGATAAGAAAACTGTAAGTAGATCTCTATAAAATGCATTATGTTTGCTTCTGTTTGTGTGTCTGTTGAACCTTTCCCATCTCTTCTCTTTCCCCTTTAAAATGGGACTGCATGGACATCTGCAGTTTTCTGAGAGTTAGTAACAACTCCCATAAAAAGAAGATTGTTTTATCATTAATTATATATTAGGATTACTTACTTTACAAAACATTTTTTTTTCTTTCTCCCATTCTTTTAGCTATGTGTTCATATCTTATTTGAAAATAATGTTCTGAGAATAAGTGGTTAACCATTTCAAAGCATTTTGGAGGAAGAGTCCTAAGGGTTACAACAAATGGTGGCAATAATGAACTGTTAGGACTTGCAGCAAAAGTAAAGACCAACTCATCTCCTGCTGCAAGTCTCAAATAGAATCCAGTGTGAAACAGACAAAACTTCCCCTAAACTGGAGATAGATTACCTTGAACAAAAGTTAATCAAATCATTAAACCTAGTTTAAAAGCCTTAGTATTACAAGAGAAAATCTGTATCCCTTTTCTCCTTCATAGTTTACACCACCATGTGAAAAGAGAGAGCTTGATTTCTAATGCCCAGTGTTTCAATGGACTTTCTAAGCATTTAGGGAGCTGTTGCAATTCCTATTTTGCTCCTTACCCTTACCAAGACATTGTTAGCCCACTGTACATACACCCTGTAGTGGATGTGTGCTGGTTTTATTAAATGCCTGGGGAACTGATATGTACAGAAAATCCTTTCTTACTAAAATCCATTGTAGCAAATTTCATAGAAATCAGTGAATGGAGAAAACTAGAACATTTTGTATGTGAGCAATGGTCTTTGCAGTAGAAGGTTCTATACTGAGTGGAATTTTATTTTCTCATTTGTTTTATAGTACACATGCAAATGCTGACCTTTTGACAGAGGTATACATATATATTACATGACTATGAGAAAAACTGATAAAATTTCTCTTTCAATTTTTTTGCACAAAGCAGTGCTTATAATTGATTTTCTTTTAGGAACACAGTATCCAAATCATGCATTTGAATTGTACACACAAATTCTGCAATCAAACATGTAAAAGAGAACGTTGCTGAGGAAAATATGGAAGAAAGCAGTGGCCTCAGGTTTCTGAAGTGATTAGTTTCTTATTTTTATTTTAACTTCTGAGGCAAATATATTGTACAGTCTTTTAAATTAAAAGTAATCTGCCTTTCTTTTGCCTTTTCACTGTGAGGAGGTTTGTTATAGTTATTAAAAAAAAAGGCAATGAGGTGATACCTTAAAGAGTTCCACATAATTCATGTAATGTCATGTAAAGGAGGGGCTTTATGTAAAGGAGGGGCTTACCTTACAGACCAGGTGTTATGCATAAATCTATGTCAAATGTGCGAGGGTGTCGTAATAACGTAAAACATTATTCAGTTTTTATTAATTTCTGCAATTAATTTTTAAGCTTTAGGTTTTTAATTTCCTGGGTCATATTTCAGCACTGCTTTTACTTTTCCAGTTACAAAGTAAAAAGTCATTATGAAATTTTGTCTGTTAATATATACAAATTTTTGTAACTTCATCTGTACTTTTCTATGAATAATAGGTTCTAACCAGTTTTCTTTTAATAATGAGGTGAATCTTTCCTCTGCCATGACTGTCTTGTAAAATGAAACACACTAAATTAGGCTTCTTTCTCTTGCTAATCATTAATATTCAGCTATTGACGTGTAAAGTCCAGATGGTTGACTTCCTGACTATCCTAATTCATTCTTTTGAATAGCAACAGTTTGCCTTTTGTCATGTGTTTTCTCCATTTGTAAAGGCTTTTGTTATTTGTCTGCATTTACTGAATAAGCTTACATATTATGGCATTTAATAAGTTCTAAAGTCTTTAACAAAATTTTCTACAGATGTGGCAGTACAGTACCTGTGTAGGAATACTGTAGATTATTCCATGATATCTCAGGAAAATCTGATGGAATAGTACTCTTTTCCTCATTTTTTTACTTCAATGAAGCCATTTCAAATATTAAGTCTGATTAAAATGTGCAGAATGTAATGAAAAAAAATAGTGTACTTGAATTCTACATTGATTCTATAGGCCAAGGAGATTAAAGGGAGACATAATCATAGTTTAGATGCAGGGCAACAACAATTGCATGTCCATTGGTAATATTAACTTGGAGGTGGTTCTTCTGTAAACTTATTTATGGGTTTTTTTGTTGTTTGGTTTTGCATATTTTGCCATTTACATGATGCTATATCTCTTATTCTTTTATACAGAACTCTCAGTAGACCTTTAGTTTGAAATGTGCCATAATTCTAAAGCCGTTGTTGGCTATCATGATTTTACAGAGTATTTGTCCCTCCTAAGAGACTAAGAGTGTGACAATAGAAAAATATATCCTATGATGGCAAATTTCAATACCATCAATCACAGTGGTTTCCTTTTTTTTGTTGGTGAAAAACTTGATGTTGTCTTTGAGGTTATTTACTTAAGTGCTAAATCACAGTGTACACGTTTTCATTAGATACTTCAATAAAAAGTACAGAATCTCATAATCATAATCTCTAAAATACTTCAGTCTTCCTCACAACCATGGTGCAGATGAGTAGAATTGCATTTTGGGAATTCTACATCTGGTAACACTGTGTGAAAAGATAATTATGGGTAAATGGAGCATTTTTGATACCAAAGATAGCCTTAGAATGAGAAAGAATAAAGAGATATCCTATATTTAGTTTCTTCAAATGAATATTCCATTCTATAATGTAAAATGATGGTGGGAAATTATAGTTTTAAAGTGACTTTGAAAATGTCCTTGATTATGAATTCTGATTTTATTTAAAATTTCAGTGTCAAAAAATGCTCTGATATCTTTAAATGTTAATATATAAAAATTTAATTCTATTTTATATTTGTCAATGTTAGATTACAGAAAATATTCACACTAAACTTCAACAATGAGAAAGCATCAAAACTTTCATCACAGAACTTAAACTTAGGTAAAGATATTTTAAAGATACTTATTTTGTGTCGTAGTCTTTGTTGTTTATTTGCTTTTTTTTACCTGTGAGATTTCCAAAATTTTTATAGCTGCTGCCATAAAGATAGGTATATTAGATTTAATTTCTAAATGGAGAATGTTTTTTTTTTTCTTTTGATGTGTGAGCCTCCAGATATGCTGTCCATCTTGACTGGGATTTAGAGCTGTCAAAACACATCTGAAAAAATGAATTTGTTCTCAAGTTCAATCTGTATGAAACTATTGGTTTTGAATAATGCACACACAATCAATAACATATTTATGGCACATGTCAATGATGGTCCTAAAGACTTCATAATTACATGAAAAATGGTTTTGTGATACAAATTGTAGATTCTATTCTATTGTTTAATAATTTTTAGACTATAATAGATAATGCTAAGAATCCATAGATAGGGTTATTGCTATTTTCCGTGCTTTGGGGAAAAAAAAAAAATCATCATAGCTAAAATACTGTAGATGTAGGGACTAGGGGGATTATCATTGTGGCTGAAGTTTGCTGATACATTTTACAAGCCATTTAAGACAAAGCAGATAATCCTTTAGAACAAACTCTGTCACTTATGACTGCACCAATTATTTTACATAAATATATTTAGGTTTTTAAAAAGCAGGAAAAAAAGTGTAACTTACATGAGGTAGGTCTTTTAAAAGAATATTGTCTTAATCATATTTGAGAAAAATATGCACAAAACACTATAAAATGATGTATTTTTTGAGAAAAATAAAAAGAGTCCTAAGCTGCTGTTACCTTCCTCAATAGGTACAGATGGCATCAGTGCTGATGGCAGGCACAGATGCAGTTGCAGAAGCATAAGAGCCTGATCCCTAAAGACAGTGAAACCAGTGTCTGTAAGTCCTCACTCACACTTTTGCTAAGCTGCTTTGAATGGGGCTTGTCGCTAATTCTGGTACCCTTCAAATAAATCCTTGACTCAGTTTAGGATGACAGTATCCTTTGGCATGGGCACATATTTCAGCAAGCCTACAGCTAATGTGCAAATCTTGTTTCCCATTTGTTTTTCAATCACTCAAGCTTGCAGTCAAACAACAGAATTATTTTCAAATGTTTGCTGACCAGGAATATAAAGGTCAAGTAATGTTTAAAGAGAGGATAAACAACTGTCTTGTTGAAGTTAATTTGACTATGATTTATTAACTGTTTTAAAAGTTCATGACTGGAAAGTGCTTTTTAAAAAATGATAGAAAATGTTATGAAATAAATATTCTTGTGAACATAAGTCAGTGAAAATTTATGTATGAAAAGTTTTATCTTGCTTTTTCTGTACCATTTACAGACTATCTGTATTAGCACAAAAAGTAATATTTATTTCACTGACCTTTTTAATTCATTGCATTCAGGTTTGTACTTTTTTTTTCCTACAGTAAATGTAATGTTGCAATTACGAAAGTCAGCAGTTCCAGTGGAAACACTGGTGAACTCATTAAGTGCACTGTCAGGTGTTGCCAGCCCCAGATGTCAGCCAACTGGATTGTGAGATATAAATAACTCTTTACACAAGAATTGCAGTCTAACAAATTACTCATCTTAGACAAAGCTGAACTAGTATCCTGTGATTTGGTTTGCTACTTACTAGCTGCTAATGTGTGGAGCAAACGAGAGGAGCATATGCCCTTCTTAGAAGATGTAAATCAGATTAATGACTTCCTGACTCCTAGAAGCCTGTTCGACAGATGTCCACGCAGAATAGAATTTAAATGCACTCCAATACTATCTTTCTATTTATTTTTTTTTTGTATTATTCCTTTCTATAACCAACCTATTTGCAAAAAATAGGATTTCTTGACTGCTAAATTTCTGCATCCTCTGAAATTTCTGTATTATTACGTGTGGATTTTAAGGTTTGTACTGGTGAGAAGTAATACAGAACAATAGCAAAAAGTTCACATGCAGCAGCAGCAACAAAGTAGGGGAGAAAGAGGTGAGAAAGAGAGAAAGTTTTACTCCCCTTCTTCTTGTGAGTCAGTGTTTTTTAAATTAAAATTGTTGGAAATTCTGCTGTCAGGTACTGATGTAATAAATTTCATTTGATAAGCTTTGCAGAACACTTAGAAAATTGCCACCTTTATGAGTTTTAATACTCTTTTGTGTAATGCATACCTTTTATTTATAACAAACCTTCTATTTCTTCTGAATTCTTTTGAAGGTTAGAATGTGTCTCCTATATTTGTATTTTTATAGTTTTACAACTAAAGTCTAAATTTTGCCTTGACTGACACAGCCCTACCTTAGATGTAATGCAAGAACACTGAGTTTCAGAAAGAGAACATGTCTTATACGTAGTCTGTGACAGATGAATGTGGATGTTCTTGGCAAGCATGATCTTGTGATAGAGAAAAGCATGAATGGAAGCCAGTAGAGTTTTGAACTTCGTAGAAAGGTGAAAGAGTTTATGTTATAAGTAGCCAGATGATTCAGTTCATTTATGAAAAATCTGGCATAGTGTTCTACAATTAAATATTCATATAGATTTATTTGTCTTACCTTCTTGCCTCAGAAGTATGTCTTCTATTGTAGAAACCATTCACGTGCACTTGGAGACCTGTGATCACACTGAATTACAGGTGATGGCAGATTATTTTTCCACAATTTGTTTCTTAAGTTGTGTGGTATTAGTCTCCTTTGCAAACAGAATAGAAGAGTTGCAGATCTTCTCTAAAGAGTGTAAATAACTCAGACATGCAATATCTTTGAGATAAGAAATTCTTAAATGAGTTAAGTCTGAAATGGATGTTGGTGTGGGCTCTGGCTCAGCCTAACTCGAGAAGCATTACAATGAGGTATACTCGTGGCTGCAGCAAGCAGCTTGGGGATGCTGACTGAGAGATGAACCTCAAAAGCAAAAAGGGGCCAAGTAGATCCAATGTAAACAGTTTTGATAAAATAAAAAATAAAAAGCATAAAAGGAATAGTCCTTAAAAAAATCATTATATGAGCAGAAATGTTGAAATAGCTGTTGAGCTACTCTCTTTGCATAAATTGTGATTAATACAAATACTACTGTCTCTCCTATTGACATACCTTACATGGATTTTATCTAGTAGTTTTAGTGTTTGACTGAATTGTCACTCCAAGTGTTGATTTAAGAGTTTATGGGTTGGAAGGTGCTTAACTATGTACTCTGTTATTTTGTGGTGATTCTCGTTTGAGTGACACCATAGGCTGTTTTTTATTTGCCTCATTGGTGTTGTGATAATTACAGTTATACCTAAAGGTTAAGAATGAAACATACACATAATGTAAGTGGGGGAAAAAAAATGCTAATACTGTTGAAGAACGTAATTTTGATTGTCATTGTTGTAGAATACTTGTAATTTAC
This sequence comes from Promerops cafer, assembly GCA_013398275.1. Classification (NCBI taxonomy): domain Eukaryota; kingdom Metazoa; phylum Chordata; class Aves; order Passeriformes; family Nectariniidae; genus Promerops; species Promerops cafer. Next base: position 1,551,465 of record VZSE01004535.1, on the reverse strand, counting down.
TTGCATAGAGCTGGTGAAAAATTACCTCAGGTGGGATGGGACAAAACCCAAAAATCTAGGGAATTTTGATCTTTAAATTACATCTAGAATCACATATGTCTTCTTGAAAGAAACTTCAATTTGTCCATTGACTTATTATAAGGAAATTGAAACTCTTTCTTGTGTGAGAATTAGGAACAATCAATTTTAGCATTATTGTCTGATCCTCAAAATGTTCAATGTCTTTTGCAGTCTCCCTATCTTAGAATTGATAACATACTTGCCTTTACCACATAATGTCATGAACTTGTAAAGGAAAGTAAAAATATATGTATTTTCACACTTCAGGATCAAGATTAGCTTAACTTGTAGATTGGCATTTAATCTCTGCTGCCTTGGCTTGTATAAGCTTCCTAAATGTTTTGAAAATATGCTGAAAGTTCATGCAGTTTTCTTTACCTTTCTTCTGAGAGCACTCCTCTTTAATGGTAGTTGCCCTGACCAGGAAAGCTGTGGAGTTCTAAATCCTTATATCTAACCCTTGCTGCATCATCTTTTATATGAGTAATATTCTGATCATAAATAGTGCTTGCTTCTTTCTTCAAAATTAGTTCATTTTTCATTATGTTTCAGTCAACCATCCATCTTGATCTTTATGAATGACAGAAACAGCGCTTGTACAGTGCAGAAATAACAATTTTTAAACAAGTTAATCCAAAATAAATACTATCTATTTATTATTTAAATATTATATATATTAAATAGTATTTAAATACTATATAGTATTAAATATATAAATATTACCTATTTAGTGGTGTTACCATGACAAAAAGGTTTTAATCTTGGAATATCAGTTGCAGTAATTTCTGGGAAATACCTAAAGACTTAAAAGCAATTGCTTTGATTGCAAATTATGGTTTGGGTGAATGTATTTCAGTAAATCTCATCCCAAATGTTAGCAGGGAAAATTTTAGTATCTTAGATTTGACCTAGATGTGTTTTCTTTAAGAATTAAACTGTGTAGTGAATAGTTAATTGAACATAGAGTTTTAGATTTAATACATTGTTTAAGCATTATCATAACCTGTGAAACATATATACTTATAAACTTATACTACAAATACATTTTTTTGATTATTCCAATTATCACTGTGATGTGAACTGTTTACATGTTATCTGGTAAAATACAGTTTCAATTAACAGGCAGGCAGGCACTAACAGACTGGAGAGGTGAAATAAACTTCCATATTTTCATATTTGTAGAAAATTCTGCTGTCTGCCTTGCAGAGAGTGTGCCTTTAGGAGACAGTGTATCTCTTAAATCACAGAGACTAGAATAAGTAATTTTGTATCCCTGACTGGTTTCTGCAGGCTGTCTCAGAGTCAGGCACCAGAATATCTGCACACTGCACAGAGAGACGTGAAGCCAGGAAATGCTCAGCATGGGGATGTGTTTGAATTGTTGTTCCTGAGAGGCATTTAGTGACTTTTCTCATGCAGAGTCTGGAACCTGTAGTGTCTTTCTGAGGACAAGCAGCTGTGCATGTTCCTTGAAAGAACAAAGTAAGTATTTTAAGAAACAGCCATTAAGACAGATGCAATACTGATTTACATTTTTGTTGCATTTCAGTGATTCCAGCCTTTATCTGGAATGTGGGAAATCCAGATTCATAATCTTCTTAACCCTAAGGTTAAAATTTGTACCTTTCAGTTCTGTAGACATAGATGGTATTTCTCTACTGATTTTTTTTCTGCTTAACAGATACTTAAATCTGAGTTTGAAATAACCAAATAACCAAAAGAGGGATTTTTTTTTTTCATCTCTCTTTCAGAAAGTCACATTGTAAAATAGTTTTTAGAGGAGTTAGTTAATTATTTGAAAGCTTATATGGTAAACTTCATGAAGTACCAAGAGATTGGCAGTTCCAGTAGTGATGATACAGGAATTAGCATTATATATTGAATAGCAGTGTGTGAAGGATTTCATCTGGAGAAATTTAAATTTCATAACTCAGCAAGCTATTGTATTTTTCTGGTGCAGGACATAATGGTTTTGTTACAGAAGAACTAGCTTCTGGCAGTAGAAGTCAGACAGAACCTATAATACCTACAGCTGTAGCTTTGATTGTTGCACAGAGTTTAAACACTATTTTGGCCACAGACAGATTGATTTGCAAAGATTTTTAATATTCTAATACTAATAGAGATGACTGTTTCATTCATTTGTAACTTAAGAAAAAATCATAACGTGTATTTAATTAGATTCATTATTGTGAGCAAAAGGATGTAAGATTGAAATTCACAAATTAACAACAATTCACTTTCACCTGCCATCACCTGGTGTTATTGAAGATAGTAAAAACTAGCCTCAGTAACACCTCCATCTTTGAAAATCAGTTTTTTCAGATGTAGTCGCAGCTCAAGCTTAGCAGTGTTGCAAGTAAACAAAAGACATCAAATGTAAAATATAGTTTGTATAGCTGTGTAATGTGTTATATATTGTGCTTATAAAACTTGGTGATGTGTTGATAGTTTGTTGGTAATTCACACTTAGTTCTTTAGTAGAAGATATTTCTTTACCCTGCATGTTGTTTTAATTTTCATTCTTTTTCTGCTTTATGCATTCCTTCCCTAGAGATTTGCTCCATAGCTTATTTAGGTAGACAAGAAGGAAAAGTAAAATTAGGGGTATTGCAGAAAAGATTTTTCTATCTTCAAAATACATGCTACCAGGCAGGGTTAGTCAACTCCATCTTAGATGGCATCACCCATTTCAAATACACCCTGAAGTGAAGACCTTTTGGCCCAAAGAACACGTAAACGCTGTGTGTATGTAGTTTGTGGTTACTGTAACAAATAAGTTTAATATTGGTTTTTAGTACCCTGTTGTCCTTACTATCTTTCTTTAAATATACTTGACTTTAAATAAATATGAATTTTTGAGCTCTATTAAAAAGTTTTAAGACTGGAAAGTTTTACCACAGTGCACACATATAACTGCAGGAAAAGAGCCATGGACCTTTTCCTTCTTTGCTTCTTTTTTAACTGGCTGAAGACATCTCAGGGGAGGTACAACAACGTTCCCAAAACCAGCACCCTCCTGTTCTGGATGTGTACAGTTCAGAGAGACAGCAGCAGTCCTCATGATGCTGAAGCACAGCATGAATTCACACTTTTCTTTAGCTTGGGCTGGTGTGCTTGATCTCTCATGTAGAATTCAAAGCAGATTTTACCCAAATTTTGGTATGAAAAAGCATTGTTTGCCATAATTGGTTATTATAATGCAGAAATACAAAATATCTGAGCATCCTTTATGTCAGTTGCATTTAAATCCAAGTATCCTTTCTAATCTTTAGACTGTTATTTGTAGACACTACAGAGTGATAAGGCAATACCTCATCATGATGTTAAATATGAAGTTTGGGAATATCTAAGCTGCCAGAAAAATGTCGATATCCTGATGTGACATTCACAGAGTAGTGTCCTGTTTGAATTACTAAACAGCTGTCTGTACTGTCAGTAACACAGTTTAAAATATTTGACAATAAGAACTTCAAACCCTTATAAAAAGAATTTAATTATGTACATGTACCTTATTTAGGAAGCTTTGGCTTGCAATAATGAAATTGTGCATATATATTTTAAAATCACCTCTAAAAATATCAGTGTCAGAAAGATAATTCTCTCTGTCTTCCCTCCCCCCTGCTCCTCCCTTCTGGAAAAGATACCTGATGTAAAAATATAATGTCACCCTTTATTGTCTGAGAAATCTCATGAAGTAATATAAAGTGATAAAATAATAGTCTATGTATTTTTATGCTATTTTGACATTTTGTCTCAGTGACTGGTATTTTAGAGCAGCTCTCTTGTGATTCTTATTGAGCATTATTTTTTGTTTCTCTGCAAATGACAGTATGATTTCACTTGTTAAGAATTAAATCTTTTCTTACAAAACAACACCAGATGTATTGCCTTCTCTATGGTAGAAAATCTGTGTATCTGGGTTCCCCTCTATTGATTTGTGTCTAAGCCTTTTTCAATACATTTTGCTTTAATTTTTAGTATAACAGCTTGCAGTGCAATCAAAAGACAGGCTTGTAAGACAATTTTGCCCTAATTTGAGACAGTCCAAACAACCCCAGTCAATAAATAACACCAGCTTGGCATGGACTGCAGAATATATTGGGAAAATATGCACAATGGTTTTCATCTTCAGCTTCCAAAAGTACTATGTAAATAGAAAAAAAAAGAACACTGTATCATTGGATTGCAAAACCAGAATAACTTTACCATCCTGCAGTCCTGAAATTAGCTGAATTTAATAAAAAGCTTTAACAAGCTTCACAAATCTGAGATCTAAGAACTCTGATCCTTCCACTTCAAACATGTGGGCCTGTAGCACTTGATATAAAGGGAGAGCTTGTTAGCTGCTGGCAACACAAGTCCTTTCCGAGCTGCGCCACCAGCGGGGGACAATTTATGCAGACGAGCATTGTGCATAAGCCTAATGCCATTGCAGGCAACAGCAAAACACTGTTGTGACATTATGGTGAACAGCACAGGGCACAACACGACTGACAGAAGTTGCTGAGCAATTATCTGTTTTCATGGGTTTTTCTGGCTTGTAAAATGAGAGCATTTGAAAAGGTAATAATATCCTGTGTGTGAGCTACAGCAAAACAAAACCCTGCTTGACCAAGTTAGACTATCACATTGCTTTTATGTGGATTTTCTTCATATTTAGACATTACCATCAAAAGAATTTTTAAGTCTCAGGAAAAGCAAGTTTTTTAGCCCAAACACAAACGTGTTCCACACAGGATTCCTTTACAGATAAGTGGAAACTTGTGGACAAGAATAATCAGTCAGGCTGCATAAAGCTTACAGCTGAAGGTTGTGGCTAAAACAAAGAAACAATGACATGTTAATGGACTCATTAAAAGAATAGATTTAAAGTCAGTGTACAACTACTTGTATCATCAAGTGAAAATGCAAAACTTACTTTTGTATTATCAGAGGTAAAGTAGTGAACTCTTTTAGTGAAAGGGTGATTATTCATATATCTTGATTTGGAATGTATCTATTTACTGATAAAGCATCCAAGCAGTATTCTAGGTTTTAAGCAAAAGCAATCACAAGTGGATAAAAATCCCTGGTTTCCTGTGAACAGATGATATATGTCTATTTACAATCCATAACTGTGTTAATTCATATTATGAGAGGATGATTCACAGTCATATTTACTTGCTATCTAAAATCAAACCTGAAAGTATTTTCAGTAAAAATAGATAGAATAGCATGTTGGCATTTCAGGATGTGGTTTGCTAGTTTATTATTCTCTCCCTTTACTACAAAATATATTTTATGGCCACCCGCTAGTATTTTTTATTTTGATAAAACATAGTTTTAGAGACCAAATTTCTCACTCATCTACTGGGTTCTCTCTGTATGCTAGATGAACGTGTAAGTAACTAGATATAGAAAACTCATTTCATTTTCCCAAGGAAAAATTTATACACTATTGAAATTTTTAATTACTGGAGTTTTAGATAGCTTTCATATAATTTTGAATTTCTATTTAAAAATTATGTTTTAGCTGTATTACTAATAAACTATGCACTGTGATATCCATGGTGCTTTTTCAGTAGTGAAACTCTTTTTGCAGTAATGAAAAAATGTTGTTTTGTTGAAAAGCCAATGATAGAATTGACTGCTATTTTCACTACTGGGTTTTTTTAATCAATTTAAGAAATGAATGAAAGGCTTCATAGGAGAATTGAACATCATTTAATTACCTGAAATGTGAACTTACATATTTTGAGTATGTATTGAAGCTTGAAAAATACAGACTATGTTGGACACAGAATTGCTGATAATGCTGTGTGGGTAAGTAAAAGAAAAGACAACTCTCCTTGGTTCTGCCTATAGAGTATATCTAAGAAAGCCAAGGATCAGCAGTTGAATTTTGTTGAAGGATTTCACAATCTAACAGGTTTAAAGTGATTGAAGCAGGCTGGAACCAGAGCCCCGATGGATCCAACTGCCTGGTTCCTGTAGGAGGCAGCACAGCCCCAGGGACTGGACCTGCACCAGGGCTGGCAGTGCGACAGGCTGGGAGCTGGGCTTTTCCACCGGCAGAAACAGGACAAAAGGGCAGTGGGGAACAGAGAAGGAGAACAGCGTAGTGTCATCCACCTTTCTCCTCAGTCAGGGTTATTTTAAGTTAGAAAGCTTCCTCTCTGTGAATTTTTTTGGTCACAAATTACAATCTGAGTATAAGCTACCTGGGGACTGAGTATTCACAGGAGCTAGAAGACTGAACGGAAGACACACAAACCATGTTTCTTTTTGTGAATCCCAATTGGATGTGATACTAGGCTAAAGCTTTTTATTAGGTGCATCTGTGAAATAACCATTCGTGGCCTGAAAAGCTTTCTAGAATTCTGATAGAGGTAGTGAAATCACTTTCTTTTTCTGCTTAAAATCTAATTTCACCTTTGCTGATGCCAAATGCAGAAAAAGCTGCCACAGATGTCTTAAGATTCATGAGAGCAGAGGGACCTAGGCTATGTGTCTTCCTGATTAGGATGAAAGAAAGGGAGTTTTTGTTTTAATTTGTGTTTATGTGCTTTGACTTCAGAAGAAAATGAATAGAAGTGTTGAGAGTAAGAGCCAAAAATCTCTCTGAGGATTGGACTCATTGCAAGGCTAAAGTCTTACTACTTTGTCCTCCTCACCCTATCTCTGCAGTTTCAGATCTTGTAAAATAATTTTAATGGAAAACAGAGACAAATGTTTCCTCAGTTTTGTACAATAACTGAGTATGGAAAGAAGCTCCAGAATTTCTGTTCAAGCATGTGCTCAGAGTAGGTCTTATTGAATCAAGTTTCTCACATCCAGGACCACTTGATTCTTGAACAGTTTAAGGAGACTCCAAAGCTGCTCTGGGGAAATTGGGCAAATTGCTCTGGTATTTCACTCTGTGTAGTAGTATAGCATTTTTTACTGTAACTTACACAACTTGGATCTGTTGCTGCTTATTCTATCTCTGTGTAAAAAAACCAAACCAAAACAAACAAACAAAACAAAACAAAGCAAAAAAAAAAATAAAATCAGAAAAGCGTTAAGAAAACTAGAAAATGTGTAGCTTTAAAAATAAATCTATAATTGAGCAAAGAAATGTGATTAAACATGCATGTGCCTGTGCATGCTGTTTTGGTAGCTTAATTCAGTTGGTATGAGGACAGAGTAAATTCCAGGTCTGTGCAGCCAGATACTTCTGTCTGCTGTTGCTAGGAAAAGGAATGAGGAGAACAGTCTGAGAACACACATAGTTAAAAGAATTCTTAAACAACACCAACACAGACTTTCTATAGCTCTGTGCCCTGACCACCAGCAAGAGCTTGGTTTGATTGGAGCTTTGTTTTTCTTACAGGGATGGTCTTTTGGTGCCTTCTGAAGTTCACCAAATCAGAGATACATGGAATGAGCAAAGGGCAGTTAATACCTTGCAAAGCTGTAAGGCTTTCTGAGGACTCATTAAAAATAAAAATAAAAAAAAATTTAAAAACCCCAAACAAACAAAAAAAAACCTGTAGATACCAATAAGTCAAAATTCAGTTTGCATTCACTTTATAGTATAACACCTGATAACCTGATGATGCCAGCAGGGTTTAATTAATTTTGGGCCTTTGTTCAAAACCACAAAATTGGTAAGCTAGAAGAATGACTTCCTTTAACAGTTAACAAGAATGTGCATGTTTGCAAAAATGCTTTTTAGCAATAATGATCATGGTTTGTTTTTTTCTAATTCTAAAATTGCCTATGAAGTATATTTTCTAATTACTTTAAAGTATTTAAAATATGCATACAAGGAAATTCGCTTTTCTAGAGCAATAATTTTGAAGCAATCAAATTGTTTCCTGCAAATTACCCAACAAAAAGTGTTATTGCATTTAGTTGACTGGATATTTTTTTTACAACTTACAACATAAAAATTCTTATCCTAGATCTAAGTTGCATAGATGCTGGTCTAACTCTTTTCTGAGGACAAAGACTCCTAATACAATTTATAGAAAGGCAAAAGAAGTGATGAGGGATTACTGCCAGAATATCTTTCGGGAGTGAAAATCCAAATGGGCATTTGGTAACAGCTCCTTAGCTGGGGATTGAGGCATGTCCTTCCTTTGGCTTGCAGGCAATCCTCACCTAGGGCAAACCTAGGGCAAAGCCAATTTGGAGTGTCCAAAACCCAGCATGCTGTGCAGTCCTTTCTCCAAGGCAAGTTCTAGGTCCGTTGATAGTAGTTCTTGGTGATTTTAACTTTTATATCAACATACATCATTATTTATGTAAAATACATAGATCCATAACTTTTTAGAAATTCTTTAGACATCCTCAGTGGGACAAAAAATATCTTAAGATTACACTTAAGTGGAGTGTTCTTTACATAAGAATTTTAAGGTTTTATAAGATACCACATCACACACAGCTGATGAGAAATAAAAATAATATAAATGAATGACAGAACTGAAAAAAACCCCAAACCTGTTTGATATATCAACTGCATTAGCTTTTAAAATAATTTTAGGTTAAGCCTGCTCTGGTTTGGGGATAAATTCCTGGTGAATACTTGTAAGCAAAAGTAGAGAGAATGAGAATCCAGGTGGTGAGGTAGTTCTGGGAGCTAGGTAGGCTAATAAGAGCAATGCATACATCTTTTAGAAGGCCATTCCTTAGCTGTAATAGAAGACTAACAAAAAGAGAAATATTTCCAATGATCAGAGACTTTTTAAAACTACAGAAGATGGGAAATGTGATGGTTATTTTCAGGGAAAAAGTTAATATGTAATTAACTTTGTGATTCAGTTTCGAACTAGACTTCTTACACATTGTACCCTCCTTTCTATTGCTTTTTTAGTAATCTGTTTCCCACAAAAATACTTTTTTTCCTATCAGCTGGAATTAGGGAGACAGCTGTTGTCAGGTTAGGATATTTACTTCTGCAAGACCTGAATAGATGTAAAGTGATGTGGTCTGTGTAAGAAGGAAAACCAGAACAGAACTGATTGCCCAAGATCTCTCTCAAGAGAAAGGAAGCCAGATACTGTGCTACCTTGGATGTCTACAGGGGCACAGCAGCTGTGTGCGTGTACAATCTTAAGCAAAAAGTAAAAAAGGTATTTTGCTGTCCCTTAGTTGCCATCTAAATTAACTGGATTTGCTTCTCATCTGCTGTGCACACAGTTCCCACAGCTCAGCTGATCTGTCATGTGTTGTTAAAGCAGTAAATTATTTATGTACCTAAACCTGCAGGCAATGTAGTGCACAAAGAGATAAATCCACCCAAGTTAGATTTAATTAAAAAATAATGTAAAGGTTTTGAATTCTTAGCATAAACCAGCTGATTTTGAGGCTGAGCTTTTAGAAAACATAACAAGAACATAGTCACAGATTATTAAAAATTATCCTGTAGACTATTTTGTAGTCTTGCAGAACTGTGACTTGCATTTGATTTTAATTTCATTTCATGCCAGTAATTCCATTGTTCTTTCCAAAAAGATTTGTAAAGGAAAGAAAAAAGTGGAGTTTGATACTAATAACATACTAAGATACTTGGATAATAGGTACAGACTAAGTACTTGTTTAATATTCCTCGGTGTGTTGTGGGATAGACCCCTCTGCATTGCAAGGACAAAAAGAACTTAATTTCCATTGAAATGGCACAGTACTCAAATAACTTTTAGCAAATTCAATACTCCGAGAATAAATGCAGAATGTTCCCAAATAAAGACATGATCAAAGTCCTTATCTTATCTGTTGGGGTGTATGTACCTTGCAGCTGACTTCCAGGCTTCTGTGGCAACTCCACAACTCTTTGTTCTGAGTCTGACATGTTAATTCAGTATTTGAGAATACATACAGAAAGAGTTACCCCATTTTATTTATGTATTTTTTTTTCCCCAACTACTCCAAGAGCATTGTCAAAGCAAGCTCAAAGTAATATTTCTACTACTTTTTGTCTTCCTGGACAATATTTCTATCAGTGTATCATACAGCAATTGAACTTAGCCTTTTCCCCAGGCTGCAAATTCCATCCAGTGCATATATATATTCAAATATTTTTTTCATCATGTCCTAGGAAGATCAGTTTAGCAAATGTGCTACTTTTGGGAAAACAAAAAAAGATGAACTAGAAAAAAAAAAAAGAAAAAAAACCTTTTCTGCCCTTCAAATATCTCATAATCAATTATACAGACAATATCTAGTTTTTTTAAAAAAAGGAAAAAAAAGAACTTTTGTTTGTTGGCACAGTTGCTGGACAATGTTGCATTTTGCATTCTCAAATGAGATCAGTAAGCAAAGATATATTTGGGAATTATGTCCCACCAGATTATCTTGTGCAAGTAGAAGTTCTTTCACAGCTAGATAGTGTACACATACATGAAATCTAGAAATTATATTAAAAATTTGTCATATAAACCTTTAAAATAATTTTTGTCATTCAGTTATTTAAATAAATATTTTTGTACTGAGAGACGGAGAACAGAATTTCCTGCTTAAATTCTCTGGTTTGTTTTATTTTATGTTTTCATTGTGTTACTCAGTGTCTCTGATCTCTATTCTTAAGGGAGTTTTCAGTGTACTTGGCAGTTGTTCTTATCTTCTGAACTGTACAGTTTGATTATTGAAATTGGGAAACAATAATCACTAATGCTGTTTTAAATTAAAGATTAATATACATAATGGTATTGGAACATCCTCTATACTATTCTCCATTTCTTTTGCACGTTTTGTACATCTTGGTTGATTCTGTGGCAGGATATGAGTATTGAATTAAGATAATCAGTGAACTTTTCCTGGTATTTTAAACCACTAGATATACTTTGGATATTTTATTTTTCTCTCAATTCTGAATTAATCAACTTTAAATAATATTTATTATTAATATTATAATTCACCTTTATTCCTCCATCTTTAAGATTCTCTGTGATGCTTTTCTCTTGAGTAATTAGAAATAGAAGTAACAGGAAACAGAGATTATTAACTATTGTTTATAACTTTCTAGTTTTTTCTTTTGGTCATTTAATATATGACCAGTTGAAATCCAATTTTTTCAAAGACTGTATATTCACAGCCATATTTTTCCAGTGGTAGCATAATTTTCTAAGAGCCTTCTCATTAGTTTTCCAGATAACTTTTGTTTAGATAAACTGCTATTCTCAAGTCCAGTAGTATGTCTTTAGAATTTATATTTTCTGAGTTCTGCTGAGTTTCCGTATTTAAGCATTTTGCCCACTCCTTGTTTGTTGCCAGCACTCTGTTTCCATTCTGCTCAAAACTAAAGCCATCTCCTCTGCATTAAAAAGGAAAGCAAAAAGCTGTTACCAGCTGGTCTGGTGGACTGTAGGAAATGGAGGAATATCTGCAAACCCATCGTATTTATGGGGTGACTCATCTAAACAAGTCTGGGAAACCTTTGCAATAGAGCACTGGTAAGATGATGTACCCAATTCATTCCACACAGTGACCTGGCTAATGATTTTATAAAAACAAATAAACTCCACCCTGCTGTCAGCCTTTTAAAAAGCAGCTAAATGTTACTCTGACATTCTTCAGAAAAATATCAAGCTGTCTTCTCACAGAAAGCATACTCTCAAATACAAACTGAATAATTACCTGTATATGTCTAACTCTATTTAAATAATTTAAAATATTATATTTTATTTGATAATTTTGCAAAGGAGATTTTTTTTTTTTTAAGTGAAAGCAGAGAATACTACTTTTCTAGATAGAAACTGCTGTTTTGTTGGAGGAAATCTGGGATGTGCCCAGAAACTGTTGTTACTAGAACCTGAGAAGAAAAAGAAATAAAATCATTTCACTACCATCTAATCAGTGTGTGTAATAGATCAAAGATACAGTTACATCCTTGATGTAATTTCTTTATCAGTTGCATGAATCCTGTGGATTTATTTACATTTTCTTTCATATTGTAAGATATATACAACTCAGGGACAATTAGTAATAAAGAAACATTAAGTACCAGAAATTAATCTCCTCAATGTTTTTTGGAGGGTTTTTTTTTTTTGCCTGGAGGGTTGATTTTATGGCTTTAGAGCAATTACTATTTATCATCTCTTGGTTTACGGGAAAGAATTAGAGTTATTAGCTATTAAATTATCCATGAAAATTTGACACTATACTAGACCAAACAAACCCTGGGGCTTGCTGATTTTCCCAGTATGAAACATCTGTGACTTCAGCTAGAGAGAACTTAACATTGTCTAATTAGATTTCTAAGATTTATAAGGCTCAAATGCTCTATTATTAGAAACCTGAAAATTGGAGCAAAAGTTGAAACTTGAATTTTCTGAAGATTATTTAAAAACATTTTTAACAGCACTATGTGTTTCTAAATACTACTAGCTTGTAATTGGTGAAGATTACCGGATAATGTATTACAGTCTGTAACAACAGGAGTCCAGGAAAAAATGTGCTTCCTACAATTGTAAATAAGTCTCACCTTTTGACAACAGTAATTAAAAATACTTTATTTAAAATGCTGCACTAATTATATGCTTATTTCTATATTCCAATTTAAACATAGTTTATATTCTCTTGTGGTCCGCTGAGGCAAAAATTAGAGTTTGTGTATTTTCCAGTCTGCAATATTATCACTCATGGACAGTGAGAGATAATCATCAGTTATCAGCATAGAAGAGTGGATTTCTTTTGACTCTGATTCCAAGTCTGACAGTGAATTAGCCACTATCTCTTTCTTTGGAGTCAATACGGCTTCTTAACATGGAAATTAGATATTTCATTCTGTCTTCAATTATTGGCTCTAAAAATGGTTCAGAAATTTCAATCTGTTAAAATAAAAATAGCATTATAGTATAATCATTGTTCCTATATTGAAATATAAGAGAACATTATTATGGTTGCAAAAAACTTGGAAATTAGGAAGGGGAGGAATCAGAATTACCGCTCACTCTTAGTTTATAACTTTTGAATTTGTATTAGAGCAATCTTTAGTTACAGGGTCCTTTCTTATTGAATACACAAAGTAAATACGGCTTGGATAATAAGCAGCTTTTCAATATTTTCTCTTGTCCTAATTGTTCATTGCATTGTCCCATATATTATTTACTCTGGTCTTTTCAGTTCCTGCTGTAAAGAAGAAATGATTAATTTCCTCAAGTGTTCTTCAGCAGTGTGCATCAATATACTATCTGAATTTTTCACAAACACTAATTAATCTTCATTACATTCTTCTGGAGGAGGGGTGGAATTAACCCCAATTTGTAGAAAGGAAACAGAATTACTGAGAGTGAAAGGTCACAGATGTCCATAACGTGGGTAATATTTACTGCTTAGTTTCTGAGTCCTGAGTGTTACATAAGGCTTTACTTATGGAAAATTTCTATTCATTCCCATTTCATTTGTAAGAAAAAAAAATTTCTGCAAGAGCGTTCACTTCACTACATCAGGTAATAGTAATAAAAAATAAAAAAGACTGCAGTAATAATTAAGCATGAAAAATCTGCTCTTCTCAATTGCTGAAGTCAGGAAGAATAACTGTTTCCATAGATAGAATTCAAGTGTGAGCCAGGAAGCCATCCTTTTCTTCTTCTTTCTGTATTTGTTTTCTTTCTGTTTTATTTTATATATTATATTGTTTCCATTTCTATAACAAATCAGGCAGAGGTCCTAGAGTGAGCAGCTTCCTTCATTACTGTGCTTCGATTCCATGGAAGCTCTACTCAGTGTCCTGGAAAAATTGAATCATTTAAGAAACAGTGTATGTGATCTTGTAGTTAAGATATTCTGACTTAGCAATGTAGGTTAGTTAATTTTGTGCTGGGACACAGAAACTCAGCTTAAATGCTTGACCTTATGATTTCAATGATATCAGTTATTTTTACTGCTGATTTCTTTATGTTCGTTCCTTGACTTGAGGAGGTGCAGGGAAAGGCAAATTATAAAAGGCCCAAAAACTCCAAAAAAGGAACATTTTTTCTTTATAAACAATGTATTTTCTCAGCTTTGTGGTAAACCCAAGATTCACAGTCTGCTACTATCAGAATTTTCCAGTATATGGCTCCTCCCTCAGTGGGTGTAGCTGCGAAAGACTGTTACGGGAAGAGTCATTGGTATGGCTAGATGATTCCTCCTAGCTCTGGGGAATTACGCGTTTATACTTTTTGGCAGGATTTTTGAAAGGTCTGAAAGCACAGCAGTAATGTTTTAATCTTTTGAGATATTAAGTATTCCTATCTATGAACATTATTTTTATAAAAGCATGGGATAGAGGTAACTTCTGTAAGAATTTTGCAGCCCAGACAACTTACATATAAATTCGTTCACACAAAAAAGCTTAGCACAGAAGTTACTTGCTGAGTTCAAGCCTTTAATTCAAAGCTTAGAGGTCCTAAATTAAATAACATTTTTGGAATAGGCACAGTATCATGTTTGTACCTCATTTTTCTTTGGGAGGATTTGTAAGCCTTCATGACTAAATATTTCCAGAAATTTTTGCTTAAATAAAAGCCTGGCTATATGATATTTTCATACAGAATGAATTATGATAATAAAGCTTGAGGGGATTGAATTGACAGCCTTACTAAAGGGAATTATTTTGTGATTTTAATGTCATGTGGTAATTCTGTGTTTGTTTACTATTACAGTAATGAATACTGAAAAATATTATGGAAGTTGTGCAGTTTGCCAATACCACATTGTGAGTCTTTCATGCTGATTCTCAAGCTACAGTTCAGCAGATCACTTTCTAAAATATAACCCCATTGCTTAAACAGCTAAGCTTTTTTTACTTACAAAATGCTTTTGCCAAAGTACACTTCCCAAGCAGTTAGTGATGTACCATTCAGACCGTGTGTACTTATAGTACTTTTTAGGTACCTCCATCAGTTGAAATAAGTCACATTCTTTGAGCTCAGCTGCACACAGTGGCCTTTGACACTTGGGTCACATTTTTAGTGCATGGGTATCTTTTTGACTATGTTAGAGGGTACCTGAGAGTGTGGAACACTCAGACATGCGTTTTCAATTCAGAATTCTGAGTCCCATAAAATTTGTAGGCTTGCAAGTAGGAAACAGCAAATATAAATGGTATAATTTGCCTTAAAATCTCACACTTTCTAACAACTTTCAGCTATCAGGATTTTGTGAGACTTACGTGTTTAACAATAAGTAAGTAAGGATGTCCTAATCTTTCCATTACAAAACCACTTGTGTGTTAATTATAATGATCCATGATTACATATTTGTACACTAATATTTTGCTATTACCTTCTAGATTTATATACAGACATCCATAAAATTATTTAATTGTTCTCTCTTTTTAATGTGATATTAAGTGGCACAATTTAACATAGTTTCAAAATCTTGTTGCAAGCTCATAGTCAAGAGTGGTCTGTTTTAGGAAGGGGATTTTGAATGGGAGCAGTATTTTCTGTATTCATAAAAAACTAAAGGCGTAAGTGCTAAAGCTCTTTTCCATTGTCAGTTTTCTGCTGAGTCTTGATATATCCACTTTAGAGCAGAAAATATGGCCAAAGTGACTGTGTTTGCTTGCACCACTGCCTCCTTTGCTCACAGACCTCTGATGTGTTATTATACAGCTGTGCTGAACCTCATGTCTGATTTCCCAAAATTTTGTATCAAATCTCCTACCATATGAAAGATGCCAGTTATGCTTCAGTTGAAGACCTTGAGGAGATGAAGCAATATTTACATTACATATAGATCTTAAAAATGATAAATTAAATAAACAGGTGATGCTCTCTGCTTGCTGACATGCCACAGGATATGAACAGATGTAATAAATACAAGATAATATTAAGTTTTTAAGCTTTGCTTTATGAAAATGTTTTAAGAAAATGTGTCATCTAAAGCATAGTAACTTTCGTTTATTATTTAAAAACTATTGTTGAAAAACTATGTTGTATGATTCCAAGAAAATAATCAAGACATTATTTTAAATTATTTAGTGTAGCCTATTGCACTTAATCCATGGATCCGTTTTAGGACGTGTTGGTTAAACTATTAATTTTTAAATTGCATATCAAATTTAATTTTAGGAGTAACTGATGTTTTGTTTGATTATAACTGCTAAATTTGTAGCATCTTGATGCTGCCACCTTCAGGCACAGAGGAGGGCAATAGAAAGCAAAGCCAGACCCTTAGCTCTAACTAAAGGTGAACTTCTGTTATTCATATTGGGGAATACCCCCCCACCACCTTGTTTCTAGATGAAAGCTGCTTCAACAAGATCTCTAGATTCCCAGCTAATTTAGAGAGTGTCTTGAACAAACAAGTTTTCAGGCATTTGCTTAACAAAAGAAGTTTCAGAGAAGATTTTGTTTACTCAGGGAAAGGCCACAGGGTTTTTTGTCCATAATTAAACTCTTTCTGAACTGTGCAAGGTGGGCATGCTTGGTTGTAAAGTTCCACTAGTAAAAAAGCAATGGAAAAGTGTACATAAAAAGGAATCAGGATTTTACAGGTTTAGATTTTGTCTGTTTTACTATTCAGGAACATGTAAGAACAGATGCTCCCTTGGGTAAGACCAAAAGTCAATATTGTCAAGTAACCTGTTTCTGGCAGTAACCAGTAACACTCCCTTAATGAAGAGAGAAATTGCATAATGATACCCCATTAGAAAGTGTGTGAGATTCAGGAGCCAGAATGTATACCCTGAATAGGTATTTCTTCCATAGATTTGTCTAGATGCTTTCAAAATCATAAGACTTTCCAGCTGCTCATGTTTTTCTAGCACATTCTGTACTTTGGCTCGTCCTTGTCACCCCTCAATTTCTTTGTTGTTGAAGTTTTTAATCTCAGAAGTTAATGTAACACAGCTGGAACAGCATTTGTGTGATATGTGAAGGCATAACACTGTTTTCTTTCATTTTCTATTTTTTTCCTGATATTTCATAATATTTTATTTCTTTTTACTGAGAATTGAGAAATGTATAAAAAACAATCTATAAAGATCTGAAGATCTCAAGCTGGGGTAGTATTAATCAATGGATACTTAAGGTTGAGTTTGACTTTTTTCCTCTCCTTATGTTGTACTGTTTCTCTGCATTAAATTGGATATTCCATTTTATTGTTTCCGTAACAGATAGTACTTGTTATTATGATCCTGCATAACTTCATATCATCATGGACTTGTCACCTGACTTGTCACTTCCTGGGTTATTTGTGATGTGAATCTCTTGAACATCATAGGTCTTACTCCTTACTCTTGTGAAGCTCAATTAGTAATACTCTTCTCTGTGATAGTTCACCATGCCATACTTTCATAAAATTACTGTTCCGCGTGAGAGACTTTTTTTCTCTAAACAACAACCTGATTCTGATTTCTCTTTGATGAATTGTGGCTGATGGAAGTTATACATCATATGAAAGCTTAAGTAAACCAGATGGGATAGATCCTATGGCTTGTTCATTCCTTAAAAAAATTGCAGTCAATCTGCTAGGCATTCCTTGCCTTTCAAAAGCTTACTCTTGTCCATAACATTTTATTTATCTGGGTCCTTTTAATACTTTTCTTCAGACTAATTTGCACTAGTTTTTTCGCTACAAATGTCATCTTAATGGTCTGCAGTTTGCCAGGTCTTCCTTGGAGTTCTGCTAAAAATTCTCTCCAAGTTAATTATTGCCAAAGCCTCTGATATGGAAACAGTGTTAAGTGAAAGTTTACACACCGTCATTAGTCGTTAAGGTCTTTCATCCTTGAGTTCCTTTAGAACTTGAATAAATACCGTCTGATGTAAGTGATTTGTTACTACTGATTCATGTATTTATTTTGTGATCTCTTCCACTGACCCTTAGCTTCACTTTTCTACTTTCTAAGAACCCTGTAAAAGAATTTGCCATATATGCAGCTCCCCAGCCTCTGGGTCACCACAGATGCAAAATATCTATTTGGCTGTTTGTGCTTGTTTTATACCTTAATCCTTTGTTGACCTTAAAGGCATTGTGATGAGCTTTCTGCATCTGCTGGGCTTTAACAAGGATTTATTTCTGGGTTTTGTGCTTTTGTACTTTTTCCGCAAATTTTTTAATGGCCTGTCTTATTTGCATTCATTCACTGAAACTGTGAGAACTTAGGATCATCCTTTCCTAACTCAGACATAGCTTCACTTTTTCTTCTGATTTCTCATTGTCATTTTTATCCTTATTCTATAGTCATATTGGTTTCATTTTGGACCTTCCTTATTTCTTTGTGGCACTGTTGCAATTATTCTGAATCTTGAGAATTTCATTCTTGTACATTTTCTACAACACCTTTAAAAATTCAGCTTTTAACTTGTATTTTTTTTCCTTCTGAATAAGTCTTCACATGTTACTATAGTGTCCTTTTTTTAAATCAAGTAAAACTACAATGATTTTATTATTATTGCTCTTTACCTTGGTTTTGTTCCTGCAAGGATATATTGAAGTGAGTGCGTTATGATTACTGATAAAGAGCATCTGTTCAATAATAACATCCTCTTCTGTCTTACCTGTACACCATGTCTCCCAGTACTAATGTCCCAATGGTTGTCATCCTTCCCTCCAGCTCCCGACAGCTTCTGATCTGATTTTTCTATCAATAGCCTTGTTTAAGAACAGCTATTCTCATGTCACCATTTTATTTCTTAAACTTCACATGTATCATTGCTTCACTCTTTCACTGTCAATGTATTCTGACAATTCTCTGTTGCTTCTTGCTTGAATATTTCCAACATCTGTCCTAATCTTCGCTTTAGGATATTTTGACTTTGTGGTGGTTGAGTACATCATGAGTACAACAAATTTCAGCACATTTTGGTTGAAGGCTTTCTAAAATATACATTGGTGTTCCTATTTTTTAACTTTAAAATCTTGATTGACCCACTTGATATGAAAATGCAGCAACTTGGATTTTGTAACAGTTGAAGGGAAGCCTGACCTTCCTGCATGATTTCCTCTCTTCCTGACCCCTTTCTGATAATCTTTATAGTTCTTTTTTTCACTGTGTGAATCAACAATACATTTCTGCTTGGCATCCTCAGTAACACTTCTGTCTTGTTTTCTGCATTCTGGGAGAAGTTTCAGGAATCCTAGCACAGACAACCTCTTTTTATCTTTCTGTGCAGCTTGGCCCAATTTTGCTTCTGTAGCTTCTCATTTATTTTTTCCTGTAATGCAGAACCATGGACCATGACTGTGATTTTCTACAAAGCCATTTAGACACATTGTACATTCTTTTGTACTCACAGCCATGTCACTGTGCATTTCTTTCAGAGATTACAAACTAACCTGGAGTTGTAAGAGCAGAATTATTCACCCTTGTAACCAGCCACCTCTTTTCCCATGGGTTGCTTAGCTCAGCAAGGCTCCCCTTTCTACAAGGCACACAGGGTAACATTTGAGGAAAAACTGTCACCATTTCCTCTTCCACTAGAGAGACACTTCCATGTCACAAGACAACAGCTCCTGATTTAGAAATTGGACTTTTCCACAGTACTTTGGAAAGAGTCCTTTATTCCTAGTATTATGTCTGTGTTTCATTTGCTTGATACAGGAGGGAAGGTGGTTGCTTTATTTGTCTTGTAGCTGGGGTAATCTGTTACTTTTTACTTTAACATTTTTTCCCTTTGGTCTCCCCCGCAGCTGAACTTGCAGTATAGTCACCTTCTTTCCCTCTCTTTGCTGACCCATCCAGTTCAAGGGTTTTGCTCACCTTCTTTGCAGAAGTACCCAAAGCCTCAGGTGAGACTGTGATGGAGGGGTCTGGAAAAGAAAGCAAGAGATATTCTTTCAGACTGCCTAAAATACACTTCTGAAAATTCTTTTACTTCTCAGGCACATAAAGAAATTTGAACAAAACCAGAGTGTAAATTGGCACGTCATATTGGGTTCATAAAAGAGAAGTGAGAAAATGACTGCTTTTGAACCTAGTTTTATGCCTTTTTTATCTTCTAGAAATGATTGCAAAAATGCTAAAAACCAAGAGATGAAGGTATGAAGAGAGCAAGTAAATAAAGCAGTGTAGGACCCAGTTGTTAAAATTAGCCAATTCATGACATTTAAAATTCTTTTTATCTTGTCTGGCCTAGGGCTTCTGCTGCAGAGGCATTTCAAAATGCAGTTGCTAAAGTTAGATACTGTTGACATGAAAACATCTTTAGTAGTTTTAACAACATCCCATCCATCTTCTCATACTTTAAATATTTCAAGCTTTTACTTCATAAACCTCTTTAGTGTTTGGGTCATCTGTACTGTTAGGACATTTTCCTTACTGCAAGTTTATCAACAGTTTTTCATCTTTTTTGATGTCATTGTCAGTTGTTTCATCTTCCTGTCATAAAGTTCAGATTTAGGTAAATACTTACAGTAAATACTTAATAATCTAGGCCAAACAAGTATGATTGTGAAAAAAAAGCAAAGAAAAAAATACTAAACAGAATGATAGATGTAGAATTTATGCAGTCTAAAGCTGGATTACACTTTTCTAAACTTTCTCCATCTCAATGTTTGAGAGATGTAAAAGATAAAAAAGTGATAAAAGCTTAGAGCACGATGATTATAATTTTATAAACTTCAGACTGTTTCTTCCAATGTTTATGCAACAACTTGTCACACTGTGATGGTAGTTGGCAAGTTGTGAGAAGAATTGCTGGTGATCTAAGAAAAACATGCATCTGAATGCTGTTTTACATTTTCTCTTCTTTGGCTGCCATCCATGATTTATTTGTTTAACTGAACTGTGATGCTGTTCCTCATGCTTTAGAATAGGGAGTTTTCTTTGGGGTGTACCCACAAAAGAAAGTTTTAAGGATCAGTGATGTTGATTAATAAAGCTAAGTGTAATAAATATTGAAGGTCATTATTTTTCTCTGGCTTTTGATTTTATTACCCACCATTATTTCAACAGTATGTTTAAATAATAATAAACAGTATGTTCTATATAAACAAATGTCATCAATTCTTTTAATTTAGATTAGGTGAATGAAAGAGACAACTTTTTTTCTCCATTTGCATGCACTGTATTGCTGAATGGGTTTTGTCTTGCTTTCACCTTTTGTTTTTGTGTATTCATTCTGTATATATAATCCTTATGGAGAAAGTTGATAAATTGGTTGTTAACACAGTCATTTGTGAAGTTGAATGAGGTTAGATATAGGTCTCTTCAACATGTAGGAAGAATTTAATTAAAATGAAATTAAATTCTAAATTAAACTCAAGTAATAAATGGATGTTATCCAATATAGTAAGTTATTATAAGAAATGAACATTGTCCTGTAAACTGATTTTAGGTCTTGAGGCAGGGTTTTCTTAAAAATAATTGCATAACTATAAAGTAAAGAAAACTAAGTTTTGGAGTTTTTTAGATATCTTTTTTTTCAGTAGTGTAAAGTGCCACAATATAGAAAAACTAAATTCTTCTCCTAAATTCTTACAGAATGACAAAATTTATTCTTTCTTGTACAAGATAGGATTAAATATGGTAGCTATAAAGAAAAGAACATGGTCCATATAAGTAGGCAGCTACCTTTGCAATCCATTTACAGTGTAAATGCTTCCTCCAAACATCTCATTATATTTCTTTCCAGACATGGTTTTTTTTAGAACTAGCTAGTAGTCTAAAAGCTACGAAGTATGAAGAGCAAGTAATATATTACATGTGTTTTATATATGAGTCCTTTTAATGTTAGAATGCTGAGGCAAGAGAGAAGTTGAATTCTAACACTGTTAGAAGTAATGTAGAAATTAGTAACTATCATTTCATGGTGGCAAAATATTAAATTTTTACTCTTTTCATAGGAATTTCTTGGGGACTAGGGAATCAAGGTGGGAAAACAATGCATTTTCTAGAGCTTGTATTTGCTGTGAAGTTAGAGCACTTTGCTGAAGTGCTGCAAATACATTTATCTCTTCCAGCCTGGAAGTACTAAAATTATTGCATGCTATCGTTGTTCTGCAAGCAAAGACTTACTTACACGGCCTTATTTTATCCTTCAGAAGGGAGTGAGAATACCATTAAAAAAAAAGCCATTATGCATTTGAGGTTATTATCATCAGTGTGCTTCAGTTCAGACTGCAAAGTGGAATTTTGCAGAAGGTAGGATGTTCAGTGTAGATTTATTTCCTCTTAATGAAGTGGCATTTAAATTGCTGCTTTCTCTTGTTTGCTTTCTGGATAAATGATATCAGGACAGGGAGTGTTCATGTTTGGCATGTTTTAGGCCATATTTTATTTTATGTAAGACATGTTATACTTACATCTTTACATTTGTACTCTGGGAATTGTACGTAGAATATAACAAAAGATCTTGCTGTAAACAACAGAAAGGATTAAAAAACCTCAAAACTGAAAAAAAATAGGTAGATTAGGTAAAATATTTTCTTTACCTTTTGGGTCTTGAATATTTTATATTGACTGACAAATTTGGGTAGTCTTTCTCCTGCTAGCTGATATATGTCCGGAACACATTCAGTATTGTGAAAAATATTTTATTACTTTGAATAATTAACAGTAAAAATGTATGTATTCATTCCTAATTAGCCTTCTGCAAAACTTTTTTCTTCTGTCTATATAAATAAATATAAAAATTTGGGGATTTTAATAAGATGGTATTTTTTATTGTGCCTCGAGGGATCAAAGTCAGGCTGTTAGACACCAAGATTAGATGAATTCAAGTAGGGGACTTCCACATCCCATGTTTAATGTCCAAAAACCTTGAAAATTATATGAAATCATGAAGCCTTCTCTCTCAACAGACAAAAATTCACTAGTACAAATGTCTGTGACTAGTTAAACTAGTGCTTATCAAATAAAGAGATGCAGACTGAAAACATTACAAAAATTACGCTGCGGCAATGTGTTTCTTCTTGTAGAGGACCAGAGGATCCCATGGAAATCAAAAGTCAAAGGCATGGTTCTCAAGCCTTACCACCTCCTAAACAAATTGAAACAAAATAGATAGTCAACATAAGTTGATGTTTGCCTCTATCCTCCAAAATAAATTTTTAGGTAGTGTCTTTTCTGTATTTTTTTCCAAGTGTTTTTTTTTTTTTTCTGTATGATGCGACTAGAATTGTGAAACTTCCTTAAATAGTATATAATAGTACATAATATCTACTCAATTTAGAATATTTACCTAAAAAACCATCAGAATTTATATTATTTTGATATCAATCATGCAAAGACCAGCCCTTAAACTGACAGTTCAACCAATCTCTTCACATGAAGTAGTTTGATGGATTTTATTCAGCTTCAGAGGACATCGTCGTAGTTTATGATGACAGTAAAACAAAACCAGTATAAACTCAGATTTCTGTTCTGCTAGAAGAACTACTTCTGGGATGTACTTTTTGCACCAGTTTTCTTTGATCTGTGATAAATAATGTCAGCTGTATGTTTAAGGCCTAAAAACTGAATCCTGTTTTTTTGTCTCTTGAACAATAGTCTGACTGCAAAGGATACTAAATACAGAATAGCCACATTTCAACTGTATGTGTCAGAACCAAGGCTGTGATTAACTTTTTAACGCAAAATTAATTTATGAAAAATTTCAGCACCTTCAAACTTTGCTGACTTAATTAACTGAAATTGGTGAACCTGATGTTTCTAGTCCTCTTAGTTGGTATTAGGTGTTCAAATGCATGGATGTCTTCAGTTGCCTTGTCCTACTTTCCAGTTATAACATACTTTTCCCTTACTCAGATGTATAACAGAGAAAGATTTTCCATTTAAAATCAAAAAAAAGTGATATGTTTTTAGAGAGAAGGATTTGCCATAGTATTAGATGTATTTTCATGCAAGTTCAGGAAGTGAACTTGACACTGGTAAGCAGCAGTGCTGGAAGGAAATGAAAGTGCACATGCATCTAAAGGGGATAAAAGAAAAATAAAATTTCTTTGAGCATTATTACTATTTTTAATTCATTGCATTCACTGCTTGGTGGTGCAACTACTCCAGATTGCAAACACAAATCTTCAATGAAGATCGCTTACAACCTAAAAATGAATACAGGGTGTAAAAGGGGTTCTATAAAATATGAGAAAAGAACTACCTTGTAACCAGAATGAACCTTAAATGAACCTTCATTTAGAATATTAAACCAGGTCCTAATAGACACAGGTATTGATCTAATTAACAGAAAGTGCATAGCTGAACAAAAAGGTCCAATAGAATAAATCCCTTCATGTTGACACCATGTTGGCACAGAATTTAGGCAATAAGGAAAATCTCAGTGTCTCTCATCTGTTCCAAATACTCTCATTTACGATCAAGTCACCTGGAAAAGCTTTTCAGCATGCATATGGTAACAATGTGCTTTCATTGCAGAGTAATTTAGCAGAAAAAAAAAGAAGAAAGAGACTCTTTCAGCTTTAGGTTGCCTTATGTTTTGAAAACAAGAAATACATTGTAGTGAGAGAAGATGCACATAAACCACATTTTTCTCTGCACTCTAAGTATTAACAAAAGATAGAATGTCTAGATTCTTTCACCAGTATAAAGCAGGGCAAAGCCATCAATTTCAGTGAAACTAAGCTGCCAAAGTGAGCTTTTGACCAAATATCTTGTTCATCTCTCAAGACAATATGCATTTTATTAATCCATCAGCCATTGTAAGGACTGATAGACCATAATAAACTACTTGTATTAGTAAACTCCTATTCGTATTGATTGGTGACTCCCTGTATTCTTACAAGGTAGAAGATTAGGATTATTTTTTAAAACTGCTGCTTTTGTCATAATAGGAAGGTAAAATAGCTTTTACTGGTTTTCTTTCTTGGACTCTCACATTCCTATTTAGTTCTCCCATTTCATATTCAATTTCCAAAGAGTATTTTATATTAAAAATGAGAAATAGTTATTTTTAAAGTTTATCTGATAGAGTTGTAAGTAAGAAGTAGGTACTGGCACTGCAAGGTACATACATTTTCTGTACACACCTGTCCATATGCACACATGCATGTACAGTGTAGAATACCATATATGGAAGAGACAAACACAAAAGTATTTTTGTGGAGTATATACTGAACTCTGGAACCTGGGTGACAATGAGATTCTAAGGTTTTCAGGTGATCCACAAAAATAATTCCAAAGTCTGTAAGTCCTATAGAAAGCTTTCAAATGCTTTGGGAATCATAACTTACAAGAGAAAGTTGTTGTATTTGCTCCAAATAAGGCTTGCTCAGAAAAATATATTATAAAAGTCTTGAAACTTAATCAACACAAATACACAGGACACATCCCCACTTTTTTATGCTCAAATCTCTTTTTGAACTCACAAAAATTAAGTATAAAACACTGAGAAAGTGTATGATAAATGAGCATATCTTGTTCTGTCAAACCACCTACATTTCTGATTATTTCTACCAAAAAATTTCAAGGTCAACTATTGTAACTGCATGTTCCAATTAGATAACATACTTGTGCATGAATTATTTTTCACTTCAGTATTAATTGTAAGAAAAAGTCACATAGCAATTTACAGGAAAGGCTTTAGAATTAATTTAAAAGAAAAAAGACAAAACATGGAGGTACTTGTTTGTTTTCTGTTTTATGGTCCCAAGACTACATTTTCTCTGATACATTTTATATCTTTATTTTGCCGTCCTTTTTTCAGCTTTTTGTAGGTATTTTTTGTAGGCCTCAAAGTTATATATGCTCAATGTTACTAGAATTCTTATCCAGATGTGGGTGATCTGCAGTGTAGATGTAGGTCTTCACAAATCAATTGTATTTTTGTTACAATTATAGTAAGCATGGATTTCCCAGTTTATGTCTTTACTTCCTAGAGCTGGTTGAGATCCTACTTACACAAGAATAATTCTGTCCACAGTAAGGTAATTCCAGCCTTCAGTGAATATTTTGTTACTTCAGTTTCTTCCAAGAAAAGAGAAATCTACAAAGCTGTATTTGTGTACATACTTTTGGTCATTCCACCATTCCACATTGTTGATGTATAATAGTCATAATAATTATGATAGCATATTGGCAATCATTTTAATTTATTCATAGCTAGACATTACTATCCTCAAAGAAAACTTTCATGTCTAATGAACGCAGCTTGTTTACTCCCCCTTAGCAAACCTCATTTCAAACTCATTTGAAAGTTAAGAAAGTTCCTTCTATTATTTTAGGGAAAATGGGAAAACATTAATAAAATAAATATTAATAGCAGAATTCACTTCTAAAAAGGTTGATTCTTCTGCCTTCTGTACATTTCAGAATAAATAGTATCACATCTATAAAACAATGTATAACATTAGTGCATAACATTGAAGGATGATTCATTAATATGATTTAGGCCTAGAGTACGAAATCTACTAGCTCCATGTGTCTATATATATAGTTTATAGCTGTTTCATTTATAGATGAAACAAACAGGTTTTCTCTTCATATATGAAGATTTTCACTGAGTATATTAACTGTCTAATGAGGATTTCAACTAAAATATTTTTGCATAATTCTACTCTTACTTCTGTTAGATGTGTCAGTGGCCAACCTTTTTATCTTCTTGAGAAGTGCCTCCATTGATGTGAGGTGTGTGTGAGGTATTTTATTTAATAAAATATTAAATATCTATAATTCAGCTTGTAGCTCCTTAGGGTAGTATATGTAAGCTTACATTATAGCTGTGTGTCTGTGTTTTGTAAATAAAGCAATTCCATCTCCTTTGTAAACCTTGATGTTTTAATGAGCGTTCTGTTTCTTCCAGGAGTAAGCACACAAATACAACCAATATAAAAAATATAATTTAAGATACCATTAACTGTGTGAGGTATCACTAACTTTGTATTTGAGATGGTATGCCACAAGAAAACTGTCAGAAAAAGATGATCCTCTCTGTCTTCACAGCTATCCGAGTATACTGAAAAACATGCATCATTGTTTCCAAGAGGTTTTTTCCTGAACAGTTAAAACTGTTTTGAGTCACCTCCCTGGGTGATGCTGGATCAGTACAAATGCTGTAAATAGATCAGTTATTTTTGCTGTGTGTTGAAAAAAATGTACTGGATCTTCTGTTTGGTTCATAATTCATAATTCATATAGTTCATGAAAGGGAGGATGGCAAGATTCAAATTTCCTCTCTGATTCTGATGGAGGTAGTGACATTGGATAGGCTTTGAAGGTTACTCATCTTTTAAGTGATTTCCTTTCCTAAGGAAGTAGAGAATATCCAGGAGAGGGAACCTTTCAGTATCTCATTCAGAGGGATGCTAGTCAATAGGACCTCTGATACCCCTAGCTACTTAAATGATGAGTAGGTTCTTTGTGCAGCTCACCTTGTGGGTATTTACATTATAAGCATAGCCCACCATTTAAAACCACCTCTTCCTCCACATTAGAATCACAGAAACCTAGGATAATTTCGGCCAGAAGGGGACTTGGTGACTGAGACACTATTCAAAGCAGGGCCAATGGCAATATTTGGTCAAGTAGCTCAAGGTCTTTCCCAGAAAGTTTTAGTGTATCCAAGAGTGGATGTGGCAAAGCCTCTCAGATACCCTGTTCATTCCATGCTTAAGAACTTTTATGAATATGTTTTGTTTCCTCTTTTCTAGTCATATTTTCCTTTGAGCTTGAGCTGCAGAAATTGGACTTCTGGGTATTTCTCTGAATTTTTTTCGCTGAATTTTAAGTAAAAGTGATGAGAGTTGCTTTTCAAATCTCATAAAACTCAGACTGTTTTTTATTACAAGCTGTATTCTTGCAGTATTTGCTTCTCAAGTATTATCCTGTACTTTCCAGATGTTATTTGACATTTTTGATTGAAACTAAAAAATATTCCCTATTATTTTGGGCTGTTCTCACTAATCTCGTTCCTTCAAATTTTAACTGTGAGACCCTCCACCCTTTGTGTAACAGAACAGTGGCAGTTTTTGCACTGATGAAAAAATAAATTCAGAGAGCAAGGACATGCAAACATATGAGGGAAAAAAATTATATATTAAAAAAATCACACATAAGTTACATTATTGCAGTCTATTCTATTAATTGTTGTCTATTGATAATTAAACTGCACATCAGACAGAAATAAGTTCTGAGAGAAATAATGGAGAGCTATATATAGTTGTGAAAGATACAATTCATACACGGGAAAATTAAGAAGAATCAATGTGAATGTTCTGTTTATTATCCAGGAAGACATTTGTTTTTCTTGTTTGGTTTTTACTGGTTTGTTTACTTATCAGAAATATTTTTGGCCAAGGCTGAGCCCTAAAGGGTTTTAAATTAATATAAGCAATCCTTCATAGATCTAGGCTATTTCTGTAACACTGACACTAGTTATCTTAGAAACTGATTTTCCACTATTGTTGGTGTCACTATTCTGTGACATTCTAGTTAGAAACAGTGGGTCCAGAGTTTTCCATACACCTGAGGTGGTACAGACAAGAATATTCCTAGGCAGGGGAGATAAAGTGACTTTTTAGAAGATGCTATCCACACCAGTTTGTCTTGTCACAAGAGTAGTGCCTGGATTACTACAAAAAAGCTGACCTTTAAAAATAAGAGAGATTCAGCTATGTTGCTGAAGAAAGCCAGAGACACTCTGGGAGATTAAAGTAAGATGTGAAGCTTTTCTTCATCTCAGTTTGTAACATTTCAGTCATCTGAAATGATGAAATGATCTGAAATGATCACGATCTACAGCCCACTAGCCACTGGGGAAAACTTTATACAACACAATATTGCATGATCTGCCTAATGTCCTGAATCCCTCTTATTGGAGAAAACAAGGATTTAGACTACAGCTCTCGCAAGTCAATCCAAGGGCAGGCTAAGGAATGGGTTATATTGGTTTAAGAACTACACTGATTCTGGCCAAATAGATTAAAAAGTATATATTATATTGTCTTAATGAAAACACTAGCATTTTGGAAAAATCAATTTTTTATTTTTAGAATCTATGCATAAATAACAACAAATAAGAGAAACAGAAATACTTGTATGGGAAAATTAAAGAACCAAAAAAAGATAATTTTAGAACTATGATCAGAGTATAAATTTGCCCTGCAAGTATGAAGCCTCTGTTGTAATCTAACACAAGTAAAACCTAAGTACAAGATTATGTTGTACAACAATGAAGTTTATTTAGAGTCCTAAGTGATTAAACTGTACTGTGTTGAAACTCTACAAAAGTGACTGATGAGGCAAGCACCTACAATAAAAAATTAAAGGAATTTTACCAACCTGACATTTCTACTGCCTACGCTTCTCTTCAATAAAACATGAGTCAAAAAAAAAAAAACAACTTTCTAGGGCTCAGATGGCAGTTGTAGAATTCTCTGGATGAGAAATTTCTGCTACAGTTTTTACTACCTTGACCCTTCCTACCTCTTGACCTGTTTGAAGAGAGGAAGTCCATGCAGTTAGGTGTTTCTGATGGGTTAGAGCTTCCTTATAAAAAACAAAATGCGAGTTCATTAGTTTTGTGACAGCAATTTCAATATGGTTTCTCTGTCTATGCTGAAAATTACCATCAGCTGTCCTTCAAACACTTGAGTCACTGCTGAAACTGTGTATTTTAATTCGTTACAGATTGCACAGGACTCCTTAAAACTCTTCCTGTTCTCCTTAGCTCATTTTTGGTCTCAGTATCAGACACCCCCTACAACACCTGGTATAATATGATGAACTGCAGGAACTTGGTCCTTTTGTCTACATGAAATTGGAATACATGTATGAGATACCATATGAAAAAAAGATAACATTTTTGATGTCTTGGATATTTTTTATATGCAACTCCCTGCCCTGGGTAGGGACAGCTTACATTAGACCAGGTTGCTTAAAGCCCTGTCCAATGTGACACTTCCAACGAGAAATCCACAACTTCTCTGGGCAGTCCTTGACT
Source organism: Promerops cafer (assembly GCA_013398275.1). Lineage (NCBI taxonomy): Eukaryota > Metazoa > Chordata > Aves > Passeriformes > Nectariniidae > Promerops > Promerops cafer. The sequence goes on along the minus strand of VZSE01004535.1, from coordinate 1,521,616 downwards.
TCCTTCTCAAAAATACTACACCCTTAAGCAAAGATTTTAGTGGAACTGAGAAATGCAAATGAAGACCATAAGCATAGCTATGCATGTCCTTCGGATCATTCCCTCAAATTCCTTTGGAGATAGATAACTTTTGATCTGGAAGGAGGAGTTGTGTGTGAACTCATATTGCATGGGAGTCTTATCAGATTTGTTTTGAGAAATAGAAAAAATATGGCATGTTCATTTTCTCTGAAGAACTAAAATGGGAGGGGTGTCAGTATTTTTGGTTACGTTAGTTTGGTTTGAAATTGAAGAGGAAAGGAGAAAAGGGTTTTGTTCCTTTGTTTTTTCAAGGAAAAGCCAGAACTGATCACCTCTGAGATAGTGAAGGTTCTGCATACGCATCCTTTGCTTTTGTTGTCCAGCTAAAGTTTACTGCTTTCCATCCAGACACCTTTAGGGATGAAAATCTTCCAAATCAGGTTTATGCAAATGCATTTCATTAATTTTGGACAATGGCTCAAATACTTTTATTTTACATTGTGTTTCAAGGTAATTAATTGTAAAACTTATGGGAAATAACTTCAGACGTTATCACTGTGTACATTGAAATCAGAAGAGGTTTTTTTAATTATTATTTTTATTTTTTAATATCCTTTATAGAAGCATTTGACTATTGTGAAAAAATTCAACAGACTCTTTTTCAACTCTTATCTACAGGTAGAACCTGATAGCAAGTATTAGACTGTCAGCACATCTCTAAATTTACTTTGATGCAGTCTGGCAGAAGCAATAGGTACAGCAAAACTAATCTTTCCAATAACATGTGTCTCCTAGAAAGAGACAGGACTGTATGTATTAAAAATAGTTCGACTGAAGGAAAAAATATATTGACTAGGATTTTGTTATCTGATATTTACTTTTATGTACTGGCAGCCTACCTTCTTTCTCTCTTCTCCCATGAGGAATAATAAGAGGCCTGTGCTCCTAGTAGATCTCTTTTTATATTTTATTAATAGTATAGGTACAATATTTTGAAAAGGGAAAAAAATATATTTTTTTGCTTCTCTCCTAGTTTTTGGTATCAAAAAGTGTGCTATACTTAATTTTGAAACAATCACACTTCTTTCCTCCTCACTGTTAACTAGTATTTACCTCCAGAGTAATATGGTGAATAGCTCTGTAGAGCAAATATTTGAATTACTGCACATTCTATTTAATAATGTTATTAAATATGTAGTTTAGCTTCCAGTTATTGTCTTATCCAATTATTTTTCTCATTTCTTAATATGTATAAAGATCTATTTGTGATTATATTTTTAAATAGAAAAATCTTTCTTATCTATAGAGCAGGAATTTCCTGGATCAGGGGTTTTATCTTAATATGAAATTAGACTTGACTAAAATGGAATTATAAATAAAAGATTGATTACAATGTAATTATGGAGACAAGTTAAATTTTGGGTTATTAGGAGGATAAAACATTACTATTTAGTAATATATTATTCAATTATATTCATTAAATTATGTTCAATTATATTGTTGAGTTGCAGTGATCTATACTGTAAGCAGGATGTTCTTGTATGAATGTTTCATGTTCAGATACAGATCTTCCAGATTTCCATACCACCCACATCCTGAGCTGTCTGAGTGGGAAGGCATCTGTCTCCTTGATAGTACTTCTGATATACCCATGTTTCCTCTTAGCTACTGAAAATCTGGAGCTCACCCATAGAAGGCAGACAGCTGTTTGCCTCCCCCTGCAACTCTGCCTGTGCCTCCTCCAAAGTTCAGCAAGCCTGGTTGTATTCCTTTATCTGTCAGATGGCTCTCAGCTGCTCCAGTTATACCCTCAGCTGAGATTCCCACCTCCATCAAAGCAGAAAACATATTAAGTACTTCAAACTGGCACTTACTATTTAAAAATTACTTCCAGATTTTGTTTAATTACTTTTGTGCTTTTGCATCTGTTATATATGCTGTAAATGTTATTGCTGGTGCAGTTGCTGCTGATTCTGCTTTTTTTTTTTCTTCTCTGAAGCAATGTAAGAAACTTAAACAACGACAGGCTACTCCAATTCAGTGACCGCATTAATTCAACTTCTAAAAATGTCTGTGAAGTAGCAAAATATTATTCACATATATAGAGACAAGCACAAGAGGTAAAGTGACTTGCTGTAACATTTGAAGCAGGAAAGAAACAAGCTCCTGTAATATGTTTCTTGTTCTGTGTGGATGGTTTTCAGCTGTCCCCCTTTATCCTGAAGAATTATTCGTATTTTAAAGCAAGTGTTTGTCAGGCACAGACACCTTCTGTGGTTTAACTCCTTTGCAAGGTACAAATAAAGAGAAAAGATTGTCTCTCCATTCATGATTTCTCCAAAGTAGATTGCATCTCCAAACTAAAAAACAAACTTTGAGAAAATACTGTCTCAGAGTTCAATAAAAAATGTGCATTTTCCCCCTCTCATCTCTGCACCAGTATGTTAAAGGATTAGATAAAAATATGGAAGCGCACTATGTATACTTCAGGGTGAGACTGATTGAAAGTTGAGGATAAAAGCCAACACAGATCTCAATACTTAGGTCATGAGTATAACTTTCTTGAAATGTCTCCTTTACTTTGTAATCAGTGGAAGCATCAGTGCAAGTGGTATTCCAGGCGTGTACGTACTTCCAGTGGTCATGGCTGAAATACTTTCCCTGTAACTGAGGCAATGCTTCACTGGAATATCAGGACCAGGGGCAGATGTTCCTGACATATGGTATATAGGCATTACACACAGCCACTGCACAGTGTGCAGTGTGCTTGAACTTCTCATCTGGATAGTGGTGGAGAGAACAGATCCTGAAAACCTGAGGTTATCAGAGGAATCAAGTCCACCCAAATGCTTTCCTTCTCTAATTTACTCTTAACTGAGATACTGCTAAGGTGTCTTCCACCGGAAATAGATGGAGATAACAGGAGTTGTCACTCTCTCGTCTGTCTTCAGTTAGACATCCTCTGAGACCGCAACAAGCATTTTGTTCACTTCATTTTCATCCTAACCTAGCAGCTGGAGCAGAATAGCCTGGCATGGGGACCTGAGCTCTGAATGCTTCATAGCCTGGAGGAGACTGAATCCAAATTGCAAGGGAATACCAGGAATGTTCTGGTTAAAGCATTTCTGTCCTATTGCTGAAGCTGAGGCAGGCAGACAAATTTATAGGTCAAGAGGAGAACAAGCAGTTCGATCCTGATTCTCACCTAACTCAGCTGGAAAGAGAACAAGCATCTGAACTTGTTTTAGAAGGGTTGGTTTTTGTGTGTGGCTGTTTAGTTAACTTCAATGGTAGTGTAATGCAGAGTTTAGCAGAAAGCTGAGTCTGAAGCCTCAAGTTTATCCTTCTGTTAAATGAGTATCAAAAAACCTCAAGAGCACACAGCCCTGCCTTGCCCTTATGTGCCCCTTTGCTAACATATCTTTGACAGCAGGGAGCAGCCACTATCAGGGCCCCACCAGCAGCTGACCTCTACCATGATGGAGAGATACAAGGAGCTGATCCTGGACATGCTGGCCAATATTGATGAGAGGGTTTCAAGTTGAAACTGGGCTCTGGCAATGGCCAATACATGGTCGACTTTTCACAGGATCAGCCTAAAATCACCTGGTAATTTTTGAGACTTATGTGACCTGCCCACAGTGACATCCTGGCACAAATGAGCCAACAAGCTACAGAACTTGAGTAGTCACTGGCCATCACTATCTCAGCTGTGGGACCATCAGGCTGGTTTAGTGCAGAATTGCTGTGATACTGTGGTCATCATGAACCTGCTGCATTTTGCCACATAAGTACCTGTTCCAACGATGTTATCAGTCCTGGCAGCTGGACAATACTGAATGCAAAGCTCTGAGAGAGAAGCCCCAAGTTAACGTTGAGGGACATAGACAAGCGTCCGCAGCTGGCCAGCTGTCCTGGTTTCAGCTGGGATAGAGTTAATTTCTTCTCAGTAGCTGTTACCGTTCTGTCTTTTGGATTCAGAGTGAGAATGATGTTGATAACACACTGATCTTTTGTTTTTTTGCTAAGAAGTGTTTATCCTAAGTCAAGGACATTTTTTTTCCTTGTTTCATTCTTCACCAGTGAGGAGGTACCCAAAAGAAACTGGGAGGGAGCATAGCTGGGACAGGTGACCCAAACTGACCAAAGGGATATTCCACACCACAGAATGTCGTGCCCAGTATATAGACTGAGGGATATTACCTGGAAGGATGGGTTCTGGAAGGGTGGTCTGGTATTGGTCAGTGGGCGGTGAGAAATTGTATTGTCATCTCCAGCTGGGCGTAAAACCATGACACCAGTGATAATTCACTGCGCCTCAACTATGTGCTGAGGATGCCAGAACTCACTAAATCACAATCAGAAATTGTGTCCCAGATTCAGGAGAAGGAATAAAGGTACCTGAAGAGTACAGGTTGGATCATTGTGTTTGCAACTTACCTGGGTTTTAGAAAATAGGAGGACTAGACAACAGAGTACAATCATAAAGAGTTTTTCTACACAAATTGTCTTAAAAATGCTGTTTGGTAGTGTATAGAACAGAAAATTCAGCATAGATAAGTCCCTTATCTTCTGAACACTGTGTTTTAGGATAGAGTACAATGATTGTGCCAAAAACTACCTCAGAACTGTTCATTTAGAGTTTGTGAATGAAGCAGAATTCAGTGATTTGAACACCATGGCTGGATAGGCACATTGTTTAGCTTGGATCCTTTTACTTGCTTCTCTGAGAGAATTGTGGGATGAGCCTCCCAAATTCAATGAATATTTAGGATTTTTTAAACTAATGTTTGTAATTGAGTTTGTATAATTTTGTGTGTTTTGAATAAATTTTCTGTTAATTAATTTATGTAAAAGACAATACAGTTTTGACATCATGAAAATACTCTTTAGTAAAAAGGAATTGTCCGTTCAACTAGATGAAAAAGAATATTTATTTTGATAGGTTCTATGTTTCATTGCTTTCTTACAGTCACTGTTAAAGTACTACCTTCTGTATATAGGTGGTAACCACACTATTTGGCAGTCTAGCAGAGATATAATGTCACCTTCCTCACTCAGTTGTTCCTCATAACCTTGTGGTAGTAAAACTGTATACAATATTGAGGCACTTTTAGAAAAACACATAATGGTGTAAGGAAAATTCCTTATATTCAAGTATCTGTATTTTTTCAAATCAATTATTGTGACACTCAAACATTCTGATTTCATACATTCCCAGTAAGTAAATTGTCTCCTCAGAGGGCAAATACTAGTGTTTGCACAAAGCCCTTCTGACCTCATTCCTTAGGCTACACTGAAAAACCCAATTTTCCTTCTCCTTTCTCCCTCCTCTCCCTTCAGGAGGCTTTAGAGCATGTAAAAGGAACACTTTTATGGATGTTTTTTGGCTCAATTGATGCAGCAATATATTATTAGCTTAGTGTAACTCTCTCAAAATTTTATGAGGCTTCACAGAGTAGTTGAAATGAACATAAGTTTTATGTTCCATACCTAACAGATCATGCAAGTTTCTGTCATTATCAGTTAGGATATGCTTGATCAAGTTCTGACAGTTGACAAATGATGAGATATTTCTTCTTTACTGTGACACATCTGAAAGTCAATAGATTATTAAGGGGACTGGTTCCCATTTTATAAATACAGAGTGATTATTGTTACCAAAGCTAGGTATATTTAAATAGTAGAAAAAAAAAGGTAGAAATTCAGAAAGATATTAAAAAACCAAGTCACATGATGCAAGAAAACATCCTTAATATATTTGGTTCTCACACCTGGCAGGTAAGGTGCCTTCAAAGGTAAGTTCTGCATCTTCTTACCCATTTTGACTAACATTTTAAAACCTGAAGGCACTGAAGTATGTTTTCAATAAACATACTCATCAGCTTTCCTTTTATTTTATTTTTCTTAGAACTCCAATCCTCCAAAGAGGCAGAGTGGTATCACTGGATAAGAGGAGAAAGAACCTTGAACCTAGTAAGTGAGCTTAGACTAGATTTTTCAAGAGGGAAATTTATGCAAATAAAATAGGTCATGCTGTAATTATTGTGTTTATTACAGATCAGTGAGTTTATTTTTACTTCATGAAATTTTTTCTGATTTTTTTGATATCTTACATTGGCATTGTTTTTTTGGGGTGATAGCTAGCTAGGGAATAAGCTAATACAGTCCAAGCCAGGTGAGTTTCAAGCTTTAGCAAACTACACATCTGTACATCCATCCTGCTTTGTAGGATCCTGACAGGACAGAATGGTTTATTTGTTTGGTCTGTCCTAGAAGATGAAATAGTTTTCTTTTTTTAATGGAAATCAGGAAAAGGACACATAGGGAATATTAGGTTGTAAGCTGCTATTTGCATACTAAGATCTTAATTATAGGTAAGTGCAAATTTCAAAAGGGATGTTAATTTCAATTATATGCTCCACTTGGTCCACTTAAGACCCCATTACTTTGTTCACTCAGTTATCCCCACCATGAGGATAAAATTAGGTTGTCCTGTGTTGAAGAAACAAGTGCACTGTCCTAGCTTTCTGTGAGGCGATGAGAGAGACTCACTGCCTCTTTTATCATGGGGAGCGTAAGAGTGGCAGCACTTTGTTCTGTGTTGAAAGTGGAAGAACCCAACATGAAACATGAAACACTGCTCTGTGATCTCATACTCTTTTTACACTAAAGCACTGGTTTCCACTAAGTGAGTGCACACTAAGGCGTGACTTGCTCACAGTACAAGAACTGTACAAGACAGAATGCTATTTACTGAGAGCAAATTTTTCCTTGTTGCCTATTTTTATATGCCTATGGTTAGGAAAATACAGTTTAAAAAAACCCAACAAAACAACTCCCTCTTTTTAATTTCCCTGGGGTTTAAATGCATAATAACGTATTATGAATTAATACATTTAGATTAGGTTGATTGAAGGTAGAATTTTTTCTTTTTTTTTCGGTCTAGAGCTGGATTTATACTAAACTTCAGCATAAATGACCTTCCCAAATGTATTAAATATCTGAAGGACTGAAAACAAAATTAATTTTGTCTTGAATATGTGACTACTTGCATGTCAGTGGCAAACATACCTAAGGCAAGTTTATTGTGAAAAAGGAAACCCTTATGCCCTTCAGACAAGGTACCCTCCACTGCATGCATTTACATGAAGCAAAGCATCCCATGAGGCTTAGGAAACAGCCAAGGTGATAATCTTAGTTGTCCTGACCAATATACTATTTCTGAATAAAATAGGAACAAGTAGATCTTTTAGTGAATAATATGACCTCCCTTGTTTGCCTACATAACAAATTGGCAAGGCATATTTAACTTGGTGAAGTACATGGCAATAATGCAGTAAGCCCCATGTAAGAATTTTTTATTTGAGATTATACATTTCCTGAGCATTTTAATCAAGTCTGCAAAATAAAACCATCCTAAGAATTAATTCATAATTTGGTGGGTTTTTTTCCTTGCTAATATTTTAACAAATATAATTATGGTGTAATGAATTATGGTTTTAAGAGGATCATATTTACAATTTTACACATAAAGGGTAATATCATCTCCCTGATAAGCAGTTAAATAGATAGCTTTCTTATTAATAGCACAATGATACAATCAAATGATGGGTAATTTCTATTACCCTTACAAATAGATAAGAAATATATAGATGTGAAAGAAGCATTGATGTGGAAAATGTTAAAATAACAAATCTTATTAGATGAAAGAATTTAGAAATAACTTGTCAAGAGGGTAATGACCTCAATTAAATTTTATGTGCAATTATAATTGGCATTTTTAATAAAGGAATGCCATTGCAAATTGCTTATTTGATATAATATTACAGGGCATCTTATTTCCTCTGAGTTGCATTTCTATTAAATAAAAATCTTTGAGATAATCAAGGAAGTTTCATAATTTAGAGTTTTGAGAATCTGCTCAGATGAGAGGTTTCAAATAGTTTCAATAGAAACAAGAAGTTAGAAAGCTTTCTGATAGTGATCCTTTTTTTCTTTTTACCTAAAAGATGCTGCTATTCAACAGCTTTTGTTGATGTGATGTGTATTGTTAGATGTAGTCAAGGTTATAGCATCTTCAAGATGTGGTCAAATAGAATCTTTTATTATTAATACATCTAATTTGAGTCAAGAAAATTCACTGTGTGCAAAACTATCTATATAATTTCCAGAGAAAGTTCTCAAAATGACCCAGTTTTCATCTTTTGTGCATGTAGCTATAAGGAAAGTGTAATGCCTTACATTTTCATTCTGGTCATGTGCTAGTTTCTAATCCCTAAACCAATACTAAAATAGTACCTTCAAAGTAGTTGTGCAAATATAATCAATGATGTGTATTGGTTAGGAGGAGGGGCTGCCTGTGGAGTCCTCTCTCTAAAACACTACTCAATATAGGCTTTTTACTGATTTATGTTGTCACATGTTTTTGTTAATATTCAACCTAGATAGACTTAGTAATACTGGAATTGTGCAGGTTTCGAATCTGGGAGAATATTACAAAGAGAAGAGTCATCTTAAACCTTCTCTCAATGTTTCATGTTTCTCCTTTGCTTACATAAAATAGTAGAAGAGTTGCAGTTGTAAATGTAATAGAAGAAGGGATGAGTTTAACTGGTGCAAGAAAAAGCAACAAATAAGGACTATTGGCTTGGAGATGACATAGCAAAAAATAAGCTATAATAGTTGTTAGGAAAGTACTTAATAAAAATTCTGAGCAAAAATAACTGGTGTCTGTAGCATTTTCAAATAACCAGCTGGTACCATTCACAGTCTACCCCAATTACCTTCCATTAATCTGGCACATCTTTAAAATGAAACACAGTGCATAATTTTTCATGGTTCAAATGCTGCAGACTTTTCTTCAGGCACACCGAGAAAAGCCACTATCACAAGTGACCTGTGTAATTGAATGTGAGTTATTTCAGAAACAGATTTCCACAGAGGGAAGGAGAGCTGTGGCCATGGGGAATCCTCAGCATTTACTTTTTAAATTCTGACTTGATACATGAATGTAAAAAGAGATAAACTGATATTGTTGAAAAAGAAATAGCTATTCTTTAATGAAAAGTGTATAATTTGCATACTGTCATATGTATGTAGATATGTTTGTAGATACACTTGGGATTTACTGTAACCCAAGGACTAGATGCTGATGTAGTTTTGAAGATTAAATGTTTTATGGATGAAGAGCAAAGTACTGCTCCATCAAAGCATGTTTCAACAGAAAACTCTGGGGAAGGGCTGCAGTAACTACTTCACAGATTAGGTGAAATTTGGACAGTTAAGACCAAAAGCAACCCATAAATCCTGTGTCTCATCTAGCTTTGGAGTAGCCTAAATTGATCTTTTATCCACATTTTGGACTACAGTTTTTAATTCACCTAAACTGAGGATCCTTTCAATCCTCGAGGCTAATGCTTCTCATAAAACACACTTGGGATCCAGTATGACATTGAGAGTTACCTGGCTCTAGAGTGACCTTCTGAGTGAGATAAAGTCATGAAAGCCAGTTGTAGCAAGGATAAAATTTATATCAGCTGATCTTGCCACCAAGTATTCAGTTGATTTACCTTTTTTCATAAAGAGTAATTATATTAAATTCCTTTACAGAAAGAAGTAATCACACTTCTCAAAGTACTAACAGAGGGATTAGGTTGTATTTGCAATCCAGAGGTCTCAACTGATCACAGTTCACTGGAAAGTGTATTCTTCGTTTTACAAGGACAGTTTTGTTTCTTCTTTTTTTCAAAATTGTCTCTAGAGTCCCATTTGAAGTTTTTTGTATTTAATACAGCATTTGAGACTACATGTACACTTTTTGCAGCCTACATTTTTGACAGGTGGGGTTTCTTGCTGCATAAAATTTGCTGAACTTGTCTGAAACAAGTAATCTGTAGAAATCAGTGTTTCTGGAGACAAGGAGTGCTTGAAGTTGCAGGAAACTGTTATTAGTAAGACACTTTGAAAGCTGCTCGGTTGCTAAAGGAAGCTTTTCTCTGAGCAACAGAAAACACTTTGTTTTGTGCAAACACAGAACACGAAACTACTGTAAGTTAATATGTTGTGCTGTTAATTCAAAAGTGTAACTTTATCATCAGTTTTTCAAATTTAAAATATCTTACTGAAATATCTACTGAATTAATAATTTTTGAAATTATTTTTATTCAGTACATAACTAGACAGATGGTCACCAAAAAGATATGTACTTTATCCATGTCATTCAATGCTTGTCTACTTGATTTATTGTATTATAAAATTCATTATTGCATAACAAGGGAAATAGTGGCAATATTCTAAGTTACATTTGGAAAATAATTTCCTCTCCTATACCACCTCTTTTTTGTAGCTTAGTGCACTACTATTAGGTTTTTAAAATATTTTAAATATGATTTGTAATATGAAGCTTATCATTAAAGCTATCTTACAGCCTCATGACATACCTGTGATGATGCAGTCACAATCAAGTTCCCACATGGGAAGAACCAAAGGATGGAACCTTTTGAAGGGTACCATTATTTGCTGTCACTACATCCTACAGTCTGCCAACACAGTCAGGGGTGTCTTTCAGTGAAGCCACCACTTTCTACTAGTCCAGTAAAAGACTTGTCTGATGTTTTTAGTGCTTAAAGCAATACATGCTGCTGTGACAATTTTGACTGCCCAACAAAATCCTGACAGATGTTACTATAACTAGGCACTTGTGGAAGATGATTTAGAGTAATCTAAAAGCCAAAAACAGCATTTCAAGCTGAGAAAAGACCAAAAATCAGAGGATGGAATTGTAAATCAAGGAGTCTCTTATTATCTCATGTTGATTTCCAGATTTCAGTTATGATGTAAAAAATTGTTGGGGGAGGGAAAGTCTTTTTATGCAAGAATAATAACATACTTGCCCCTCTGTTTGCATGAAATTAATCTGACTTCCAAGTGGCTGAAGTATAGGACCATAGGGTAAGTCCTGTATTATCTCTTAGAACAACACTGTAGCAATGATAATACTATACTTCTAAAACAAATATATCATAATGAATAAACTTCTCTTCCCCACTCAGAGGAAAAGCCCTAAACTCTTGGCCTTTTCTGTAGTATCTGCAGCAGAACTGAAGTAATTTGTAAATTCTTGACTATTTCATGTCACTGGAGTGTAGATTTTCATTACAAGATTTTTATGCAAAAATACTCGTTCAACCAAAAGAGTGCATAATGCTGCCATACCTGGGATTTTTTGCAATACCACCTCACGTATATTCCTTAAGAAAAGAATGATTGCCATGATACACTTATATCCCTAAAACAGAATATGGCAACCACAACCTGGGAGTCTAAACAAAAGCCTTTGAGATGCAGTGCCACAACATTGATGTGCTGCATATAGAGCTTGGCGGAAGTCTGTGGGTTTTTTTCAGTATTCAGCACTATTTTAGGTTTTTCTTTTTCAGTTCTTTCTAGTAACATGCTGAAAACTCATACTTGGGGCTTTCTGTGTAATTTTTTTCTGTTGCATGGTATTCTGTTTTTTCTGGTTTGCAAACAAACCATGCTAGCAGGATATACACCTTGTCTAGCCAAGACTAACAAACCTGTAGGATAAGCATCAATATGCTCAGCATGTCCCATGTGAGACCTAATAATTACCTTTCTTACCATCTGCGGCTGTTTTCTGTGAACTTTGACCAAGTTCTTCTGCTTAACTAAGTAATTTTCTCAGACGAGGCGGTACAGCTGAACTCTATCAAAAGAGATTTTGGACCAGAAAGTGGAACCTCTTGGAGGAGAGATAGCATTAAACTTGTGATTGAACAGTAGTTTGGAGAATAGAAATGCTGCTGAAAGTAAGAAACAGAGTAATATCTGATAATGAATTTAATAAAGTCATTATATGAGCTCCACCCAATGCTCAGGTGTAATTGAGTGCAGGACAAAAAAATATTTATAAGACCCTTTGGATTTTGCGAACAAAAAAATATGGAGAGGATAGGGGCCATGTAAGGAACTTCAGATACTTAATTCTGTAGAAGTAAATTATAATTTTAGCTACCATAGGGGAAACAGACAGAGAAACTCTCTTGTGCTGCTTGAGAATTTATAAAAAAGAAAGAGGAAATGTTCGCTATGGGGAAAAACCAAAAGCTCCATCTTTTACTGTTATTTCTTATGGTCTCTAGATTTGAAGAATCTCATCTTAGGACTTAGATTTATACTAAGTCAAGCTAAACCACTGATTGGGTTTTTTCATACTGGGATTTTGTTTTCTTTTCACTGAGTATTTTGAAAAAAAATACCTTGTTTTTATTACTTTGCTCTTTATAATCTTGACCGGTATATATTTCATTTGTTCATTCATCACAGTCAAATGCTATCTTTATGAATCACCTCTGGTGTCAATGATGATCACTTATTTTGTAGGTGAGAAGCAATTGGCTACATTTTCAAGGTCGACTTTTCATTATGAATTTACCGTCTGAAAATCTGGATCATTCTGAATGCTTTTTAGAATATGTTCCAAAATATATGGGCTCCCTAGATAATGCATTCATTTTCTTTGCAAATTAAAAAATGTTTTAGAGTTATGTTAAGTTCATAGAAGCAAAGTAGTCTTTGCTACTTTATATTAAAAAATTGTATGTTTAAGAACAAACCTATTTGTATATCTGTTTTTTGGTAAAGGTTTTATAATTTGATTATATTTATGTGAAAAAGACATGTCAGATATCATACTGAAGTTGTGGTGAAAATAATCTCAGGTTTAGATAGGGAAGAGATAAGTATAGAGAGTTGATAAGTTAAACCAACATTATGATTCACAGCTATGAAAAAGTAATTTAGAATATTGCTGTTTATATTCCAATAAAATATTAAAGGTTCACATTAAGGTCAGCTAGATTTTGTCCAATCAGACAGCAGTCAAGTGTCTGTAAAGAAGTTCTCAGTCGAAACAGAATATAAACTGTGGGAGGGAAATTATTATTATATCTCATCTCTTATAATTATCTCTAGGATTATTTCAGGCATGAGGAAAGCGAAAGCATCATATTAACATTAGTAATTTCTCAGATTGTGTCTGAAGGTATCCTTGGGCTGCTCTTTAACAACTCTTCTACTTTGTCTGCATCTCATAAGCTGTGGTCTGAGATCTGGTTTGTGATCCTTAAAAAAACTGATGTTAGTGAACCACTCAGGTTAGAAGGCAGGTATTAAACTATACCTTATGGTATTGCCTGTCTTCAAAGTCTGGCATGGCTGTCATTGATCTACTGGTAGATTCCCGCTGTCAAATCAGTGTCTATAAATATGATAAAATAATTGGTGGTGCAAGTTTCCATACTCTTAGTACTGTGTTCCAGTTTTTCAAGGATCACTTAAAAGAATATTCTACTGGTTTAGTTTTCATCCTTATTCTGCCCTGTCTCTTCACTAACTCAGCTTGTAAGTAAGAGCTTTGCTTTTGTTCGTTCCTTGCCTTTTGGAGCTTGAACTGAGATTGTTGTCTCCTTTCATCTAATTTTCTGATCAACTATTAGTAAATTTATTTCTTTAGCAGGATGGGCTAGAATTGATGACTTCTGTCCCTGGCAGTGAAGGACAGTACTGAACAATCCCTCATACTAAATTAGTCTTATGCTGTTCCTATCTTGCTTCACATTAAATGTGCAAAGAAACACCAAATTTCAGAAAACTTAGATTTCCAATCTGACATTTTATATATTGTGTCTAATTTAAAATGTCTAAAAAGTACATAAATAAACAGGCAACCTCCTTCTGAAACAACTACAACCAGGTACTAAAACGTGGAAATTAAAGTTTCCTTTTGGAAGAATGAGTTTGTAGGCCCTTGTTTTGTGCCTATGGATTAAGTACTTTTTAACTCTCCTCAGTTGATTCTGAAACTGATGCAGAGGTAGTAAGAAAATGATCATATTCATGGAGTCACATATACTAGTGGAAAGTTGAGATTTCCTCTCATGCCCCTTTTCCTGAAAAAAAATAAAGCAACCCCAAACAATTTTTCCGTGTTTGTGATAGAAGCAATGCTCACCAAAGTTTTCATAAGTTAATTGGCAGAAGATGCTGACTTATACAGAAACACATGTGTGTATATATATTTTTCTTTTTAAACATTGTCGTAAACCCATAGACTTGAATGAAACTGCTGACATAAATCCATGTTCAATACTTTGATGAATGAGGAACATAGTACTGTTTTTTATTTATCCTGTGCTGTAAAGCTGAGCTTAAATTTAGAAAAGACAGAAGATAAAAGAGTTTGAAAATAAAAAGTACTGTTCTTTAGTTTCTATAGAAGCATAAAATAATATATTAAGTAGGTTATTGATATTGTCTTTCCTCCAACTATTACATAATGCATTTTAATTTATCATCTGAATTTGAGCTGATGTCTGCTTACTTACTGAGTGAAGTATTTAAACAGAAGCAACATTAGGAGATCTAAAGTCAAAAATATTTTCCTTCAAGATACCAAAAAGTTCCACGGCATCAACAAGCCCATCAACCATACAGGGTTGGGGCAGAGTGGCTGGAAAGCTGCTCAGTAGAATAGAGCCTGGGGTTGCTGGTTGACAGCAGCTGAATGTGAGTCAGCTGTGCCCAGGTGGCCAAGAAGGCCAATGGCATCCTGGCCTGGATCAGCAATACACAAGAAATATTGTGGCCAGCAGGACCAGGGCAGTGATTGTCCCTCTGTACTCAGCACTGGTGAGGCCACACCTTGAGTGCTGTGTCCAGTTCCAGTCCCCTCACTACAAGAAGGACATTGAGGGGCTGGAGCATGTCCAGAGAAGGGCAACGGAGCTGGGGAAGGGCCTAGATCACAAGGAGGAGTGAGGAGTGGCTGAAGGAGCTGGAGTCGTTTAGTTTGGAGAAAAGAAGATTCAGGGGAGACCTTATGGCTCTCTATAACTACCTGAAAGAAGGCTATAGCCAGGTGGGAGTCGGCCTTTTCTTCCAGGTAACCAGTGGTAGAAAAGAGGAAGAGGAAATGGCCTCAAGTTGTGCCAGGGAGAGGTTAGGCTGGATATTATGGAAATTATTCACTTACTCTCTGAAGGAGTTGTCAACCATTGGAGTAGTCTTCCCAGGGTAAGTTTCACCACCCCTGAAAATGTTCAAAAATTATGTAGATGCTTTACTTAGGGATGTTGTTTCGTGGTGGAATTGGCAGTGCTGGGTTAACAGTTGGACTCTATGATTTTAAGAGGTTTCCTCCAACCATGATGATTCTATGATTCTGTCTTTCTCAAATATCATTGCTGTGTTTGACTGTGGCATCTTCAAGATGCCCTGGTAAAAATTAGTATGTTCACAAGTGTTAGGAAATAGCTTCAAACTTGAAATCCAGTTAAAGCTTTTCATATACTCTTGTGCTGAGTGAAAAAAAAACCTCCAAAAAACAAACTGCCCAAAAACTCTTCATAAGAGGTTGTGAATTTGGACATAATCATATTTAGATCGTATTTACTGTGGGATTTTTGCATTATGATCTGCATGTTGTTTTACAGAAGCCTACATTTCTGAGCCTGATTTTTCTATGGATACTTTTTTTTGGATACTTGTTTTAAGCTAGATGAGCAAATCCCATCTTCTCTGCCCCTATCATAATTGTTAGTGCTATAGGCAGGGATTTATACATATTGTAGCAACTCTCAAAATAAGTGTTGCCTCTTTAGATATCCTAAAAGATCCATGAATTTCAAAATATGAATAATAAAATAAGTATATATATACACATACAGATGCATGAAATTGCACTTGCATGTTTTTTCATACCTGAATTCTGTGATATTTACCAGTTGTTTTGGTTTATGTTCTGCAATAAAACCACTGAAATGAGAGACATGTGAAATACAGTTTTAAAATGAAAAAGAATAATGCTTTCAGCTAAATCTGAGTTTAGACCTGGAGACTATGAGATTATGCACACATCTATGTACACAGCATTTATTTGAAACAATTTATAGATGAGACAAAGCAGATAGATCTTGTTAGTCCAGTGTTCAACAAAATATTTATTGTAGTTATGCCTCACTGAACACAATGAAAACATGTAGTAAACATGCAAGTTAAAGTGACTTAATATGAATAAAAATTTTAAGCTAAAGAAAGGGTGACAGCACGCTTTGGACTTTTATCTTGCACTGAAGAGGAGTTAACCAGCAGACTATCCAAAGACTTTGATGGTTGATTAATATTTTCCTGGAGGATGATCCAAAAGGTAGAAGCAAGCTCATAATGTTTTATAATAGCACAAATTTCAAGATCTTCCTTGATAAGGAACAGGATTAAGATGTTATACAGGGAGAAAAGAACAAGTTGAAGAGTTGGACTAATGTATGTGAGAAGACTGTTTAGAGTGCACCCTCATCTATATAGGGACATAAAGGAAGAAATTCTACAGTGAAATAGGTTTTCAACATCTACAAATAAAGAAAGAAATTAAAAATGTGTATGTTAAACATGGTCAGGCCATCATGCCATTTTTAGCTGTGAAAAAATAACTGCAGACAAAATATTTGTAGGACAAATGACCAAGCATTCTTTATAACACTGTCTTGAATATAAATGTTGGTTTTAACAGATGTGAAAGTCTGATCCAGTTTTTTAGCAGAGGATGGGAAAATACAAAAATCTTTTTACACCTATGGTACAATTTGGTCTCAGGGTTATCTGAGAAGATGACTTCTGTCTTTTTTTCTCTCCTCTTGTTCAACAATAACCCCATGTTACAAATGTATTTCCTTTCTCAGCTGCAGTTAGAGAACTGCTATCAGTGTCTGACACCTTCACCCCCAGCTCTCAGTCAGACACTGACTAAAAGTCATTCTGAGTCAGCATGTCAAGAATATTCTGAAAAAGACTCATGTAACTAAAAGTAACAAGGAAACTGGGAGATATGTTTACAATTGCAGCAAATGGATCTTGTGGATATTTGCTACAAGTAAGTTTCAAGTGAACTGGAAACAGTGCTGGAAGCAATGAGGATTATTGTGAGTGGATAGGCACAGCTTTCAGGTAGCAGCAATTCAGACTGAAAGAGAAGACGTTGATTGCACAGAAGGAAGGAGGGCTCGTACGCTCAAACAGAGCAGTGCAGGCATGCTGCTTCCAGACTGACGCTGTGCGAGCTGGGCCAGCGAGAACTGAAGCATCTCAGGCAGACAGTTCTTGTAGGAGTACAAAAATAATTACCATGCTACAATGCCAGCTTCTATGGCCTTCTTGTTACATTTTCAAGCTATCAATTCCACGCTTTTTTGCATGGGGGAAGTTTTCTAGAAATATCCACACTATATTTACTTGACAATAATTAGGCTGCTGATGTAACATAATGCATATTAATAGTGTTTTTATTTTTTTTTTTCCTCAGCTTTCCATTCTTCCTTTGCACTTTTACTTGCCTTGTCATAGGCTTTCAAGACAGATTTTTTTTGCTCTCCATTGGTCAAGTGCTTTCAAAAATAGGGTTTTGATCCGTGGCTTCAAAACGAAATTGTGTGCTACTGGCTAAAAAGCACTCAAAAACACACAGTTTTGAAGGTTCTGAATTTAGTCTTCAGTTTTATACTTCTTTATCTTTGCTATAGAATATTTCCTAGTGCAGAATGTAAATTGAATGTTCTTTCATAACTTCCAATTTTCTAGAAGAAGACTGGTCATTATAAGAAGTATGTTGAGCTGAGGGAAAAAAAATCCTGCAATATTTGTAATTTCTCCCTTTTCCCATTTTTTTACTTTTTCTTAACTATTTACTTTTTTTCAGTAGGAATCAAAATATATACCACTTGTTTTACTACAACCAAGACTACATTCTATATCTTTCAGTTTCAACTTTTGCAGGTTTTTTAAAGACTTCTTCATTTTCTAAAATCTAACCTTATTTTAACAATTTAAGTCAAATATAGCAGCAAAAACTTCATATTTAGAAACTCATAGTGTTGCTGTAAATCTTGGAATCAATAGCTTCCAATAATCTTGTACTCTTCTGTGTGTATTGTCTCTGACAGATATGTAATGTGTTTAGTCTCTTCATGTCAAAATATCATTGCATAATATCTCTTATGTAGTTTCCCCTGAAAATGCCCCAACAGAACTTAATTTTATTTACTCTTGTCATAATGTGCAACAGCTTATTTTTTGTCCATTTCTTAAGTTGTGAACTCTTAGAATGGAATTGAATCCTTTGCAGAGGACTGCACTTGGGCAATGCAAAGGCATGTGCCTCATCTAAGATTTGAAACAAATGATTTAAATAGGTTTTTAGAGGAGTCATAATTACTATACAAGCTTTATGCACATAAATGAATATGATTTAGCTGCATATATTTACTTAGAATGTAATTACTTGCCAATCTATTACTGCTCATCTTTGCTGAGTCTATTTTTAGAATTAAATCATTATGTGTGCTTTTCATCTCACCACATGGATCCTATGCTAGGCTCTCTATGTTACTGAACTGCAGAAGACAGCACTCTTGTACAAGGCCTCTGAAGGAAGATAAATTGGCCACAAGACAGGCTTTACAACAACTGAAGTGATTTTATACATAAATTGTGTTTTAAGAAATCCCAAGCAAGTGTGTTTTGATAAATGAAAGATGTATCACTGGATTAAATGTTGTCTCTAAGAGAAGCTTCCTTAGAAATCAACATGCCAGAATGATGGAGCAGGAAGAACCTTATATTGGCTGTAAGCAGATAAAGCCCTTGGCTATGAGACAGGTCGTCCCTGTCTTCACCTCAGGATTTTTTTAATACTTGTGGAATAACCTATTCACATTCTGAACTCCTAAAATAAACATCACTTTCTAAATTTTTCATCTTCAATTTGAGCTAATGAAATTTTCAAAATATTTCATGTTTTCATCTTCACTGCCCTTTTTCCTAATCTATGGAAAGTTTCAGTTTGCTTTTGTGGGGCAGTTGGTATATTAGCCCACGAGAACAAAATTTTCTTTGCTATAAACATTTGCATTTGTTGTTTGATCAACTTAGATTCTCCTCAGCTGAGGACACCTTAGGTGCCAACATTCCTATTCCTCCCTGTATCACGTATGAAATTTTTACCACAGTCCTGTCTGCACTCTGATTCATCTTCTCCCTTCCCACAGATTTACTGATTATCTGGTCTCAATACTCCCATATTATTTCAACAGTGCTATGTTTCTCTCTCTCTTTTTTTTCTTTTTCCCAACAACTGACTGGGAAATCACATTTTCTTCTTTTTCTTTTTCCAGTTTCAGAAACTATATGAAATAACGCCTTAACTTCAGAAATGTAATGAAAGGGAAACCCTATGTCTTGTCTAATTCCTTCATTCTGCTGTGAACAAGATATAAATTATTACTTGTTAAATTTTTAGGGGTTTTTTGGGAAGCTGCCTAAATATGACTGGCTAAAGCACACATGTTTAATTTTACTGCAATATACTATTCGGAAAGTGTCCCAAACAATTTCTTAGCATTTGCCTTGAGAAGTTAAAGTCCAAATATCTGAAAGTTACTGATAACCTCTAGCCAAATGAATAAATCTATGTTTATGAATTTTCTCTGCATATGAATTGCTAAAGGAG
Organism: Promerops cafer; assembly: GCA_013398275.1. Classification (NCBI taxonomy): domain Eukaryota; kingdom Metazoa; phylum Chordata; class Aves; order Passeriformes; family Nectariniidae; genus Promerops; species Promerops cafer. Next base: position 1,502,010 of record VZSE01004535.1, on the reverse strand, counting down.
AGCACAGCAATTCCAGTTGCTGTTTGCTATAAATGAATAAAGTTAGTGAGTGAATTATTCACAGTCCAGTGAAAATATCCTGGAAAAGTCTTCATTAACTAATACTTTTCTCCAAAGGAATAACTTAAACTCTGTTTGGAGTCTAGCATATTTAAAATGGATTCTGGTAGTTCCTGACTATGGGCACATACCCAAGCCCATTTATTTTTCAGTATTTCAATAATGTAATACGAGAAAAACATGTGTCAAGATGTATGTAAAGTGACTACATACACCTCTGAGATGAAAATGACATTCAGTGTTTCATGTTGATGTCAAGTGAACTTTGACATAGGAAGTGTCAGGATTGATGAAGAAAAAAAAACACATTGGAGATGAGGGTAGAACAGTTAAGAATTGTGAATTCTAAGTCCATTGGTCTCCCATAGTGATTTTTTTTTTAAACAGCTGCTGATTTAGACTGCTAAATTAATGTGTATGACTTTTAGTAAATTTTCTACCTGTACGGAGACTTTGATTTTATAAGTTTTTTCTCCACTTTGTCAAGGTGTTGATGTGTGACAATGTTCTCTTGATTAGAATAATGACTGAGAGTACTTCAGCAAGAAAGAGTGCTTTATAGGAATGAAGAAATAATAAGATATGCATGCATCTTATCAAAGATGGATATGAGCAGGAGGGAGACGTATTTTCTAAAGCTGTGAAAGGGTTTGGGTTTTGGTTTTTAATGATGCCTGATCGCTGGAAAAGTCAAGTGTCAGCTATTCCAGTGCCAATGGTTGCTTCTGTCTGGTAAGGCTGTGCCTTCCACTTTCTTTTTTGGTTGTAAATAATGTGCATGTGTGAAATATGCTATAGCCTAGCATTATATCCTGAGGGCCCAAATGTGCTGTAAGATTAGAAAAGCCATTCAATGGGTATTTTTATCAGTGTAGTCACCTTAGAAGACTCTAAAAGGAGTCATCATTGCTTGGTTTTCAATTGCTTTGGTCCTTTGTTTTCCTTCCTTGTCACTATTCATAAGCCTCGGGGAGGAGTTCCCTGGCTGCCTGCTGGCGCTGAAGCTCCCGTAATAAGAGCTCAGGGGATTCCTCACCGCTCACAGTGAGCACATGGTGAGCACACGGTGACACACAGTGAGCACACAGTGACACACAGTGAGCACACGGTGAGCACACAGTGAGCACACGGTGAGCACACAGTGACACACAGTGACACACAGTGACACACAGTGAGCCACTGCAGTGAGCACACGGTGAGCACACGGTGAGCACACAGTGAGCACACGGTGAGCACACAGTGAGCACACAGTGAGCCACTGCAGTGAGCACACAGTGAGCACACAGTGAGCACACAGTGAGCACACGGTGAGCACACGGTGAGCACACGGTGAGCACACGGTGAGCACACAGTGAGCACACAGTGAGCACACGGTGAGCACACGGTGAGCACACGGTGAGCACACGGTGAGCACACAGTGAGCCACTGCAGTGAGCACACAGTGAGCACACGGTGAGCACACGGTGAGCACACAGTGAGCACACAGTGAGCACACGGTGAGCACACGGTGAGCACACGGTGAGCACACGGTGAGCACACAGTGAGCCACTGCAGTGAGCACACAGTGAGCACACGGTGAGCACACGGTGAGCACACGGTGAGCACACGGTGAGCACACGGTGAGCACACAGTGAGCCACTGCCGTGGATCTCAGTGCTGCTGCTGCCTCTATGAGCTGGAGCTGCTCACATGCCCCCCGCAACAACGGGTAGCTGTCAAAGCGTGGGGATAGGGGAGGCTGCTTCACATTTGGCCAAATGTCAACAACTGCTTTTTGAGGTTTTGAAATGTGTTTTTGTTTTAGAAGACGTGAACAGCATCTTTTGAATATGTTGCAAATTGTATATGTGAATGCTGCATTTGATTTAAGTAAAATATTTCTCACTTCTGAAACAGAATGCAGAGTAATCTTTAGCCCTGTCTCTGAGTATTTACAGGTCCCATTTTTATTCTCCATTTTGATTCTTTTCATATAGATGCCAATATTATGACAGTACTTTACAAATAAGGTCAGAAAAATATTTATTGTGAATAGGATTTCTTTGTGAGTTTTAGATATACATATAATTTTTCTGTATTCGGCACATGACATGAAAACAAATACTCTAAAATATTCCAGACAAGAAAAGTTTATATCAGCTATATTTAAATATTTTAAGTGGAGACAGTGGATTGGCCTGAACATGTGTGTTCTATAACTGCATTATTTTCTTTTATATCCTCTTACCTCAAACTTTAATCTGCCTTTTTATGAATGCTGTAAAGAAACTATATCATCCAAAACTGTCACTAAGAAAAATTACCTGAGGGCATTCTGACTTTCTGCTTAAGCTTTATTTTGTCATTTATTTCTATTAACAATCATTAAGGAATTTAATAATTATAAGCCTCATTAGCATTTTAATGAGACCAGTGGCCATTGCTAAGTGTAATTAAATTAGTTGTATTGTATGGTATTTTGAAGCTGTGATTAAATTAAGTTTTACTGTGCTTTGAAGACTAAACCTGTAGAGATCACTCTTCAGTAACGGTCTTGTTAACTTGTGAGGAGTCTGCAAAACAGACATAGCCAGGAAAAAAAGGCAAAATATTCCCTACTGAAGTTAATAATAAAAATTGAGAAATCAAATGTTCCTGCTGCCACCAGCTCTAAGATTACAAATATATTCTTAGTGACAATAGTAGCATGTTAAATATTGTGAGTAGCTTTGTATAATCTATTTTTAATTTTTCAAAATAACATCTAGATGATCTGGCAAATTGTTCTTTATAAATCAGGGAGAGAATCTTACAGTTCTTGCTCAGACAAAACTTCCATTGAGTTCAAATAGAATTCCACCCCATTAAGAACAGCAGGGTGTGTAAAAGCAAAGTATTATTGGTATTTGTTGAAGTTATTATAGTTTTAGATAAATAAATTAATTGGGTAGTGAGGAAAGACAGTGAAAGAGGAAAAGAGATGCTAGAATCGGAATCAGATTCCTATAATCTGTCCATAAAAATGCTATGAAAAGACACACAAACATAAGATTAGGCATCTATTCGTCCATGTCCAACCTCTGTGAAATCTTTAATAGAGTGCACTGAACTAGAACAGGGTAAGCACCCTGTAAACACTGGAAGGTAGTTTGTTTGTTCTCACCTATTTATCAGGTAACAACTGCTGTCTGCCTTCCAGATTCTCATCTTCTCTTATTATCACGATTGTACCAGAATACGCTGCCCCATTCAGCTGCACTTCAATAAGCATAAAGTTTGTTAACAAGTAAGCTAACAAGAAATAGAGTCTGTAACTCTTAAAGACCATTCCTTGTGCAGGAACCAAATTCAGGGTCCCCACTAGTTTAATATTTTTTTTTATAGTTATGTTCCCTCTGCCAGTAGCGATTGCTTCACGTTAAAAAACAAAACAAAACAAAACCAAAATGTCTTTGCAGTGTTAATACGTTAGTTCAAATAGCAGCAGACAGTCATTCAAATCTAAAGGTTCCCTTCCTTATAATCAGTAAGGGTTAAGTATAGTCAAAAGGTTACATTCCTAGGGCTTTTTTTTTTTTTTTTTTTTTTTATTCAATAATGAGCACTTTATTTTTTATTTGATTTTACCCTTGCAAAGCTGAGAACTTGAAGGATTTGGGTCACCCGTATGCATATCTTAGTTGAGGTCAAGACAGTGCTTAGGATAGTGTAGACAGAGGAATCCTGAATCGCGTTGTTACCAGATCAACTAATTGCGAACTGTAGAAAATCGTAACAGGAAAGTGACCAAAGCAAAACTGTGCTCAATTGTAATATTGGAAAGTTGCTGCCACTTTCAACCTCAGATTTGCTTTCCTAAATCAGGTGTATTACATATCTGATTGTATTTTAACTTATCCGTATTTAAAGAACTATTCTTCATCTTTAAATCCATTTATGTTGTGATAGAAGTTCTGCTAGTAAGGCAAATGACTGACTAAATCCCAGATCAAACCTAAAAACAGGTACATTATAAACTGTGAGAAAGCCTTCAGCTTAAATACATGAGTCCTGGTTACATGAAAATACTTATTTGTGGACAGTCTCACACATGTAGAAGGTTTTATCTGGGCCTTAAAGAAACATTTCTGTGGTATGCATTTGTGAGCCAAAATCCTAATTCTCTTCCCGTGTCTCTTCTCTTAATGTGCCCTGAAGCTACTCAGGCTTGTGCTTTTGAGAAGTGCTTCAGCATTCAGCTCACATACAAAGGATAAAACATAGTGCTCTATTTTTAGCTACATTATAACTTCTGATGAACTGCAGTTCATCAAAATTAGGGGTACTTCGGTGAGTCTTTTTATCGCTAGACTGTTCCAGCAGTATTTTTCTAATAAAGTAATAGTTCATAGTATATAAAACCACTAAATGTCCTTTGTACCTGTGAGAAGAATATGAGAGATGCAAAGATTTTGTGTTGAGAGAAAAAGGCTGGATAATTTGTTACTCATCTCTGACACTGCAAGCTTATTCCCTGAAAGGTATTATCTAGATATTTCTGTGGTTTTTAATGGCATGAGAACCCATCTTCCCTTTTCTTGGGAGATGTCTCCACAAGCCATCAATCAGCACTGAGTGCAACGGGAATTCCACTGCAAAGTCCAAGCATTCCCTGTAAAACATTTTTTTGCTTTTCTGCTCTGTACAGATAGTACAGAGTTTAGGAGTTTTGTTCCTGTGAAGTTCATTCAGTGTATTCAGGTACCTGAGGAGGGAATTATCTCAGCTCCTGCTTGCTGTTGTTTGCTCTTAGACCTTGTTTTAACTGATACTGCTGGTATTACAGAACAGAGTTTTGAAATACCCTCAAAAGCATAACCAGATAGTTGTGTTTTCTGATTTACAGAGATTGTAAGTATGCTTTTTACAGGATAGTTATTTGTGTACCACACAAAGCACATGTTTACTTGTGGGAATTGAGTGGTTTTGCTGTAATTATTAGAACCTATTGATTGTCTTCCATTATGTTAATGTTTCCAAATTAAGCAATATGAAGCAGTTTTTTGCCATCCTGTATTTCAGAAGCTTAGGGATATTATTTGCAATTTTTACTGCAAGTCTAGACACCTCTGTGAATAAAACTAATAATTTACTTCATTGTAAGTTTGTCTTTTGATTGTAATCAATGAACCTTGCACTATGGAATAATAATGAGGTGACAAATGAGGAAATAACCCTTCTGAGGTAGTGAAAGGGTGATGATAAAAGGCACAATGAGCATTCAATTGACTTCTTAAACAATAATACTTTTTCCCTTTCTTTTGAAGTCTGGCTACTTTAGATAATCATAAGCTGTTTGTCGCTATGACCACTTCAAAAAAGTGGAATAATTTTAATGATGAGCCATTATCATAATTGCTTCAGCATATCCTGAACTAGTTAAGAGACCTTATTTCTGGCCACTTTATTGTCTTTTGATATACTGTGTCATCTCTTCAATTTGTGGGAAACTATCAAAGGTGAATAATTGAATGCTAAGGGTGGAAACACCAAAATATTTCTACCAATTATTTCCAAGATCAGCTGCAGTCAAGTTGCCCTGATTTTACTTCTTCTAAACTTACTGCAGAAATATGAGTATATTCTGATTTCAAATTTGGTTCCAATCTCTCACCATTCCTGTTTTACGGATTTGTATTTTATTGCCATATTTTGTGTTATTTAATCCATTCTCAAAATCTTCCAGTTGATTCTATGACTTTTACTTCATTTCCTATCTTATGTATCTATACTTCTATTTCTGTTTCTTCTTCTCTTTTCTTAGATTTGTTCTTTTCCCTACCACTCTCACTGTTTTATTTTTATGCTTCTTATGATTCTCTTTTGTTACCTTTTTTCTTTCTGTTTTTGCATACATTTCGTATTTGCTCTCATGTGGTATTTCATATAAGAACAAAGGTCACAGACATAATTATGAGACATAAAGGTGGCTTTATGTTTCTGTGTGACCCTATGTACTTGAAAAGTTAATAAAATAGAAACATTCAAAGGGGGGTGTGTGTTTTATGTTTATTGTTTCTAAATGCATGTATTAACACATGCACCACTATTTGTATATTGTTTTTGACAAGAAAAAGAAATATCTCAACTTCTTCAAGTAGTCAGAGGATAAGAAATAAATGTATTGGTAGATTTGTGAATGTACAAGTCTGTAAATCCCCACCAGTTATTCTTAAAGAATAAAGGTAATGAAAGTATTTGAGCATTCTGAGCCCTTTCTATCAGGAACTTCAAATCTGAGAATTTGCTGACGTATCAGGAGAACAATAATTTCTTCATTTTTTTGCAAAAGTGCTCATTGGCATAGAGCAAAGGTCATACTCAGAATCCAGAGAATATCCACATTCTTAGTTTAGAAAATGTAGTAGTAGAAATGTTTATTTATTTATTAAACAAGTTAGTTAGATACCAGTTTCTTCCTTGATTTCTTTTTGGGTGGTAATTGTGTTTTTTTTTGTTCTGTTTGTTTTTATTTTGCTAATAGATTTTATACATCATCCTTGAGACTGATTGATATGTTTGAACTGAGCTGCTCTATCCCAGTCCAAAGTGAGCTAGGTTTGACAGAAAAATCTACCACTCAACTGAATGGAAAAGGCTGAGCCACAGAGACAAACAGGAATACTTTTGCTGCATTGGTGGATATTAGCTCATATGGCTTGGATAGGAGACTTCCTTCCCTTAGTTGCTTGCTCCCTTAGTGTTTGAGATAAAAAGATAGGCACTTTCAGAAAATTAAAAAAAAAAAAAAAAAAACCAAAAACAACCAAACCAAACATACATACAAAAATCTGCGAAACAATGAGAAAAAAACCTCAAACAAACAAAACCAAACATGATAAAGACATGTTCACAAATGTCTGTGTTTGGAAAGGTAGTGTTATCACTTGTAGCCCATAAGAGGCTTGAATCCTGGTTACAGAAAACGTTCCCTGCCAAGAAAACATTCTCACATTGAAGTGGGTGTGCTTAGAAATAGTACCTCATCAAGTCAAAGAAGTTTAGATACCTATACATGTACACAGCATGGCTACTTACCTATTCCAAGACAGTTTAGTTGACATCTGTTGCAGGGAGGCCACCACAGAGCCTGTCTTTGTATTCAGTCCTATGGTTTATGTTAGAAATAAGACTGAAGTAGATTGCAGTGCTGCCGTTGCAGTCAGTGGGTACACCGAGCTGAAAAGGTGAACACAAAAGGATCATTATTTTGTCTTGGGTCTGTAGTGCACCACAGAGTGCGTGCAGGGCACCACCACAGCTTGGTCCCTGTGTGGGTGTACCAGGCTGCTTTGCTAACCTCTAGCTGTATGGGTGGGGGCAAAGTTGTTCACTCAGCTGGGGCAAATGCACTGAGCAGTGTAGACACAGTCTACACTGAGTCCTGAGCAAGGCTCTGAATCCTGCTTTCAGCACAGGAATGTTCTGAAGAAGTTCTAGGAAATGGCTGGAATGTATTATTCTTTTGGAAACAAATATAGGATATTGACGGAGTGTGAATAAGCACTTCCAGACAGGAAAAGATTTTGCTTAATTGTACTAAATCAAAATTAATTTTCTGTTTTCTTTGTTGAGTCATGTTAGCAGACTTGTTGCTTTTTACATTGCTTTATCATGCACTGAGAAAGAGTAAAGTGGCATACAAGACTGATGTTGGTTTGCTTTTTTAAAGACACTGAATATTAATGATTCTAAGCTATATTACTTAGGAGGAAGTCTTAATAGAGAAAGCTGACTTATGAGGTAGACAAACAGATGGACTCACCCTGATTCAGATGTTTCTGGGGTTGTTTTTTCTTTTATCATGGCCTCCCCACCAGTCAGTTTGTACAGTGAGGGATAGTAATTTTTTAAGCTTGGCAGTATATATATTTATTTTTTTTAAGAAAAGCACTGGTAGAATATAAGATTTGTTTATTCTCCATTTTTGCACTCAGGAAGTTTAGGAGCAATACCATTTTTTGATACCACAGAATCACGGAATGGCCTCCATTGGTTTGGTTGGAAGAGACCTTTTAAAGATTATCTTCTGTTAGATGATGTTGCTCAAAATGCCTGATCATACATCTGTCTTCTTGATACCTATCTTAAGTAGGTCTTTCACATTCAAGAGGAAAAAAACATACCTAGACTCTGCTTACTATGATTAATTTGAAAGATTTGGATATTTTAAAGATTTGCCTGGAAACCATGTAATAACTTGATATATTCCTAAAGAAAAAAATTCAGTGAGCACAAATGCAATGCTTTTTAGTAAGGTTCTAAGCCTGTACTAGTGACCAGACTTGCACAGCATTCATGTCAGATTCCCTAAACCCTAAGGATTCACAGGTTAAATCTCCTGAAGAGGTGTAGCCACAGTCAAGCCAGGAGATTAAATATGTATGAAATCTGGTAAGGACACCTTTTGGGGTGCACCTGACAAGGGGAGCACACAGTTCATTTTAGTGCAGTGCTCAAAGGGGATGCTGAAACCACTAATCAGCATGTTTCAGATAGGATACAGTAAGGAGGTATAACCTGCCTTGCACTGAATTAATCCACTGCTGCTACATCTTGATTAAAATCCATGCTTCTGAGCATCGGTGTTTCGGTGTACATGATGTGCAGCCAAACAATTTTTTTTTAGCTTACCAGAATCCTTTCTGTTCTTTGACAAAACTGATGGGGCAGGTACCTCCTAACCTACTATGTGGAAGCAGTTGGTTGATGTCTTGTGACCGAGTCCAGGATTAGATACCTAAATTGAAATATTCTAGAGACATGACCTCTGTTTTTAAGAAGCTGATGTTCACTAGAAAGGCTCCTTAAAAACTTCCAGTCTTTGAACATAAAAGTTGCTTTCAAGTTAATAATTAAGGCATTTAAAAATAAAGGAGCAGAATGCATTTGATCTAGCTTTTCATATTTTTTAAGTATGCCAAATAAGAGTGCCTTGAATAAAGCTGCTGAATTCAAAAGGTTATGAGTGTGAAGTAAAATAGTGCCATCTGGTTTAGAGGAGGAATTCATGCAAGGAAACACTCAGCCAGAATTACTCCAGAGAACATACACCAAAAGATACAGACTATATTGTTTACATATTTCCTTTTATAAAATAATACTTCTAAAACTTAATAAATATTTTCCCTAGTAAAAGACAGTGGCAATAATAATTCATGCTTTTCTCCCAAGATTTGCTAATATTTTTGTAGAAATTAGAGAACGAAAAATATGAGGGGAAAACAACTGAGAGAGCAAAGAAATTCTTAGTTTATGATAAAAATTTTTTTGAGTGTGAAAAAAGACATTTGCAGAAAAGCCTTTGTCAAAGGCAGTTTAATTTGCAGAATCTAGAAAGAATTGTTTACGCTTTGGATAAATGCAAATACAGCATTTAGGAAAATTACCTTTGCATTACCTACTTCACTAATTACCTCCAAAGCACCTCTAAAGCATACAATATAATTTCAAATCATGTTAAGTGGACAAAAATTGCAAAGTACTTTTCTAAAGTTCAGATGTTAGAACTAACATCTTTGACATATTTTTATTTACTAAAACTGTGCATATGTCTTGAAAATTTCTCATTACAATGCTCACTTCATGAATTGTTCACTTGTTTACCCAAGTAATTTTTTCCATTTTCTCTCTCTTCAGTCTCTGTCTAATACACAAATTATATACTGCTTTTTTAATGCAAAATTATTACTTTTATTATATGGAGGGGAAGTTGATAAGAATGCAAATAGAGAGTATTTCCATATAATAACAACAAAGTCCCTAGAACTGATTCTTCACTTTTCTCTGTAAGCAAAGCCGTCAACTAATATTATTTCATGTCCAGTCAGAATATGATTGCATAGTGGGTATTAATGGCTACGGTGGACAGTTGAGCCATTATAAAAACTCTATTTAATCTCAGAAAATATTGAGAGTATCACAATTCTGCATGCATATTAACAGCTTAGTGGTAGTGTTTGTTCAGCCTGTAAATTTCTATTCATGTCATCGACATTCACTGTAACGGGAGATTTTCATGATAGATGTAGGAACTTATGTTACTACAGTTGCAGTCACTAATCTTATCTCAAGCATTAAAAAATAATCATCAGTATCCTTTATTCTTTGAATGGAAACATCGTTGAACCATTTACCAGCAGTGTTTAATTTTCAAAGGCAAATTCAGGCAATTTTTACAACCACAGAGATTTTTAAATAGGTCTGTTTGGAGTAGTGCATATAGGAACTAAATCCTAGAAAACACTATAGATCTGAAAAAACATAAATTCTAAAAATATAAATCCTTCTTCTCTGCCGATGGACAGAGTATGCAAGAGTCAACATTGCATTTTGTGTAATGTAAAGGAACATCCACTGGAAATGATATTAAGAAACGTTTCTATAAACTACTTTAGAAAATGTACAGAGGGGTTTATTGGTTTTTTGGTTTTTTGTTTTTTTTTTTTTCATTAAATCTGACCGGGAGAGCAATCTTTATTGAATTTTCTGATTGTAATGGGATATTAGCAATAATATAAGGTTAATTTCCTAGAAAACACATAATGTAGTCAAGTAAGCAGAGCTGGACATGATCGAAAGAATAAAAGTATATTATGTGATAACCAATTTAAACCTCTGTCTAGTAATGTGTTAATGCAGTGTGCTAAAGCTGTGGTCACAAAATGACAGAAAAGCAGAACTGGTAGCAGTTACATGTGTAAGCATCATGTTATTGAGAGACAATTAGAATCATCTTTTCCTCTCTTTTTCTTTTGGTTCAAACATATTTCCATGTTCATCTCGAATATTTTCAGCATATATTTTTTAAATGTCTTTCCTTGATATCACTGTTATGTACAAAAGGAAAAAAGCTTCCTATGAATACTCAGAATCGTTTGATCAGTATGACAAGGCAACTACAAAACGTAAAACTATTTGCACTGATTTTCTGTATTATACTGACATTTGCAATTATAGTTCTTTTCATCAAGAATCCTGAATAAATTCTGAACCTAAGCAATTTGTAGAAAATATTTTTCATTTTATTTTGGACCTCTGAGAGAGGAAAAAGTAGGAATCCAATTTCTCTGTATACTTCAGGAAAAGGAAAGTTAAACACAGATGCATAAGTGACATTAACAGGGAAACAAAGATTCAGCTTTTTTTTTTTTTAGCAGTGTTTTCTTAACAGTTAAGAAAGATACTTAAAATTTCAAAGCTTTGCATTGTTTGTGAAATGGAATTTTATTTTGGGAAAATACAAATAGAAGTCAGTCTGTTTCCTTATCTTACAAGAGTAAAGTATACGTAGATGAACAAAGATGTATTCGTGGAGGGAGTTAAGTGCATGACTAATCTAAAATAAGTCAAAGGCTACATCATAAGCATCATCATAAGAAGCTCTCCACGTTACTGATTGCACTTCCTTAGTGATGTCTATGCATCAAGCTTCTCCTAGTTCCCCTATTGGTTGCTCCAGTAACATCTGAAACCACAGCCTTCCTACATCCAAAGGAAAGGAAATGAATGGGATGAGCAATGCTGCAACTTTCCCTCTCATTATTGTAATTCTTTCCCAACAATTCTTTCACTTTGTTTAATTGTAAGCCATGCTTCTTGTTATTGTCTCAATTTTCTCAGCAAAGCATCTGGAGATAGACATTAATGTTATTACTTTGGTAATAATTGTGTGAAATAACTGCAGAAAAGCAATAGCACATAACTATTTATTATTATAGTTCTGCTGCTATTACACTCCTGTCTGCTATATAACAACATAAAAGAACTTGACAGTGTAAATACCCAGGTGACAAAAGGGTTGCTAAAACTAAAAGAATTGTGAAGAGAGTAAGGATTTAATAAATATACTTTTATTGTTCCTTTTTTATTTTATAAATAGTTTGATATTCAGTAATACATGCAGAAAAAAAAAAATCCAACTAGAAAAAGCATGATGAAAGTAGAATTTAGAAAGTAACTAAAATACGTGAGAGGAAAAAAAAAGGAGAAAAAAAATGGAAGTTTGGACAAAAAGCTGTTCCAGATAATTGTTCAAAATTTAGAGTTAGTGCAACATCAGAGGAAAAATCATTGTCTCATAATGTCCTGCTAACTGCAGAAGCAATCTCTGCAGCTGCTGGTTATACTCTGCAGCTGATTTCCATAAGAGTACCTTTCCCAAAAGATTAGGAAAACTGTTACTCTGCTACAGAAAACAGGCTCACAATACTGAGATGCTTATTACATCACTAACAACATCTTTTCAATATTAAGCTCTTGCAAAGCAAATCTAGCATAAAGTCTCACTTTTATTTATTTTTGAGGTGGGTTTTTTGGGGGGGGGGGTTTTGTGCAGGAAGCCTCAGAACGGTTTCACCTGAGCAGAGCCAAGGGACGAGAGATCAAACAGGTGTGGGGCATTAGCGGACAATTTGGTGAGTTTGGAGCAAATGCAAGACAGAGGAGTGAGAGAGGGAGGGCGAGTAGTAGGTGCTCATCAGGGCAGATGGAGCACGCCTGGGGACAATAGTTCCCAGCACAGCTTGGGAGATTCATGAGGCCAGCAGGTCACTTTGGGTTTTACTCTCTTAGCTGGAGGAGGAGGAGGTCTGAGCTACTGTGAAGAGTTTGGGGTTTTGTTTTATTTTTTTTTAAATGAGGTCTACTACATTCTGAAAACAAAGGAAGCAAAGTAGTAGCCTTCTTTAGGAAAACAAATAGATGCCTATCAATATTCTGTGGAGTCGGCTGCCAAATGGAGGAGCATCTCAACTAGCAGAGAAGAAAAGAGAGAAATTTACAAAAGGAATTGGAAGACATGCAGCAGATTCTGCTCTTTGAAGGACTGTAAGAATAGAGGTTTGTGACTAATGGAGAAAGAAACCCAAACCCTCAATAAGCCTTCATGCTCCCTCCTGTAAAGTCAGCTAAAAACACCAGGGCTACACACTTTGTGACCCAGAAGAAGATGTCTTGTGAGCAGCAAAGTACCTCCAAGGTGTGGAGCAGCAGGCCAAAGAGAACCTCGATGATTCTCGAGCTAGGTAGGTGTGGACCTGGGTGATAAATCCAAGTGCTTTATTAAGCTTAGTAATATGAATTCTGGAGAATCTTAGCTTGCATCCTTCCTCATTTTACCCTGTCTCCCCCTAATAGTCCTGGCAGAGGGGAAGATACTGCTTTTCCAAACTACAGAAGATCTTGACAAAAAAATATGGCAAGTAAGGTATGCCACGTCCAAATGGCTCAGGACAGAAGCGTTCTGGACACATTCGTGTCTTTGTGCAGTCTGAGGGAGGTGATGGAGATTTGCACTGAAATGTTGGGCATGGCAAAGAGGGGAAGTCAGTGTGGGGAGAAAGGTGCTCCTAAGTTGTGCTTTCTGCCATAGTGTAGTAACTGTTTGCAAGCTTGTCCTGTTAAGCCAACAAATGTTCTGGGACTAGCAAAGTAACTGTAACTGAGAAGCAGCACAGGCAGATGTGCTGCCGGGTGAGTTATAGAAGCTACAGTCCATGTTTCTGCAACTTGTGCTAGGCTACTCTGTGCAGTATTCTTAAAATAATAAACATAGCTGTGAATGAGTGATGTGAGGAGAGTCTTTCTCCAGCTGGGCAGCTCTATGGAACAGCTCCCTTCTCCCAGATTAGCAAACTCTGAGCCTTTACGAGTAGATGATGCATGAGGAGGCTTTCTGCTGTTGCTTGATTGTTCAACTATTATGCTTACCATGCTTTCTTTTACTCTTGCACTGCATTAAGCTGTACCCTGTAACATTCACCCTTCTTTCCAGCTGAAACCTACTCTAGTCCATTTTTTTCTCTTACTGCTTAACTCTTTCATTATCCTGTATTTTTTAGTTTTTCATAAATTTTGATGTCTTTCTCCTTGAGTACTTTCTCTTTTTACTGTTCATTTCTGCTTCTGCCTCTCCTTCTGATTCCATCTCTGTAATTTCCCTTCTAGTCCCTTTTTCCCACATCTCATTGTCTTGTCTTACCTCATTCTGTTCTTATTATGTTTCACTCAATGAGAGATTAAGGTGAGAAGAAAAACAATGACATGCTTTTCCAGTTCCCTTCTAAAGGTTTTCTAATTACTAGCAAACCAGTTGTACTTGCTGAAACAAATTGCCAAAACATGCTTTCTCCTGTGACTCACTTGAAATTCACTTACATATGAAATGTTAGACTGGTTTATGATATAGTCAACCCTTAGCAAAGAAATCTATTTGAAAGCTTGCAAGAAGCTAGTATTTTTAAAGGAAGTGATGGTTTTGGTGGGCAGAATTCCCAACTGCAGGTATTCATATGGAAACTTCAGAATAAGTGTATGTCTCAGTCTGGTAAAAGCCAGTTGGCCAACAAATATTTGCCTGGTGGGAGAAAGGCTGAAGTGTGGGGAAAAAAACTGAGACAGTGTGAATTAGAAAGCTAACTGTAAACTGGATTTTTTTTTTAAAAGGCTGCTTAAGTGATGAAATTAAATACCAGTTCATAGTTACGTCTATGACTGAAAGTTATTAAAAACAACTGGCAGGCACAGAAAGCTGGGTCACACCAATTAGTCTTCCTGTAAGAAATCTTATTTCAGACTCTTTAAAAAGAAAAATCAACTTTCCGGAGGCATAGGAACAGTTCTGTAAATGTCAGATAGATGAGAAGTGAAAGAGAAATTTCTTTATATGTTCTTTTCTGATGCTGTTAAAATATGAACTTTCTTCTTCTTACTCCTATTTTCCACTAATTATTGCTAACCATACCACTGCTTCTTGTAACCCTGTTTTAAATGACACACTATAGATCTCTAACCTATACAATAGAAACTTTTTTTTTTAAGAAGTATTATTTAATCATCAATACTTTAAAACTTTCTTTTAAAGTAGTGTGGGCTGCTTTGTTGTTTTTTTTTTTTAAGCAAGTGAGGGAAGGGAGAGGGCAACAGGTGTGGTTTCTGTGAGAAGCTGCCAGAAACTTCCCCTGTATCTCATAGAGCCAATGCTAATGAGCTCCAAGATGGATCTGCTGAGAGAGGAGTGAGAATATAAGCAAGAAACAGCTGTGCAGAAGGAGGGATGGGAGGTGCTGCAGGGACCAGAGTGGAGATTCCCCTGTAGCCTGTGGTCAAGAGCACGGTGAGACAGCTGTGCCCCTGCAGCACATGGAGGTCAAGGGTGGAGCAGAGATCCACTTGTAGCCTGTGATGGAACCCCCAACAGAGCAGGGGGATGCCTGAAGGAGTCTGTTACTCTGAGGGAAACCCATGTTGGAGCAGGCTCTTGGCAGGACTTGAGACATTCTAGGGACTTACATTGGACCCTTCTTCCTGAAGGATTGCACTCCATGGAAGAGACCTTTGCTGGAGCAGTTCCTGAAGAACTGCAGCCTGTGGGGAGAGGTCATGTTGGGGTAGTTCATAGAGGATTATCTCCCATGGCAGGGACCCCAAAACGGAGTGGGGGAAGAGTGTGAGGAGTCTTCCCCCTGAGGAGGAAGCAGTGAGAGAGACAATACATGACCTTCTCTCATCCCATGAGACTTTCATTCAGNCTGTTACTCTGAGGGAAACCCATGTTGGAGCAGGCTCTTGGCAGGACTTGAGACATTCTAGGGACTTACATTGGACCCTTCTTCCTGAAGGATTGCACTCCATGGAAGAGACCTTTGCTGGAGCAGTTCCTGAAGAACTGCAGCCTGTGGGGAGAGGTCATGTTGGGGTAGTTCATAGAGGATTATCTCCCATGGCAGGGACCCCAAAACGGAGTGGGGGAAGAGTGTGAGGAGTCTTCCCCCTGAGGAGGAAGCAGTGAGAGAGACAATACATGACCTTCTCTCATCCCATGAGACTTTCATTCAGTTTTCTTTCTCCTGTCCAGCTGAGGAAGGAAGTGATAGAGCAGCTTTGGGCACCTGGCATCCAGCCAGCATCAGCCCACCACAGGCACTTTAATGGCTCCTTACTTGAGGACTGAACAGGTTCTTTTCATTTATGATCTTTGAAGTCTTGTTCTCTGAAGATTTTTTCTCCTTCTGGGAATGGAGTACTGGTTAAAAGGTTAAACCCCAGGGAAAAACAAGCAATAAACTTGGTCCTTATTGTAGTTCATGCACTCTCACTAGTGGCTGAATACACAGTAAATGTGGTTTAGGGGAGAGTGAGGGGAGGAAAAAAAGGAAGGGGGATGCACTGTATTGTGGTATATTATGGTATGTTTACTGGTATAGGTGACTTGTAGATTTTATTTGTACCACATTCTAAAAAAACCCCACCAAACAAAGACAAGCTGCCCTCCCTCCAAAAAATGAAAAGACCCCAAAGAGAAGACCTCAAAACAAAGAACACCCCAACACAGGATGATAATATTGATACCACTCAGTGGAAGGTAGTGTTGGTATGCGTGCCACTGCTGGTTTCAGTTCCTGCATCTTGATGATTCTGTGCAGTGCAGCATGATGGGATGATAGTGCATAATGATAATATATCTGCCCTAGTGATGTGATGGGCACGCAGTGATACAAGCTTTGTCCCTGAAGTGCAGGATTTGTTAGGTCAGGTACAGTACTGTACTGAGGTTTTTGTGCTAATGTAGGACTTGGGAGTCAATAACCTTCAGGACTGCACTTCTCTGCAGTTTGCTGTGTTATACGAGGGATGTGATTGCTGTGCCAAGCCTTTTTCAAGATAATGGCTTGCTTCAAAAATTTATGGTTTTCTGTCCACTTTACTTGGTTTTGTTTGTTCAAACAAAATTCACCAATGTGTATATTTTCAGAAATACACAGATGTTTATCCAGTCATTTCAGGTTTTTGCTGTCCCTGTCTTTGAGCTTTTGTGAATGAACTGTGACTGAGGGACTGTATTAAATGAGTAGATGTAAAATATGATTGTAGCACAAGGCTTGTATTGAGTCAGAAATAGAGAGAAATTTTCCTTTCAGTGTCCTATCACATAGGAATGTTCTGTTGCTGATATAAATGTGATAAATTGCCTATGAATAATAAAAAAGTTTCACCTCTTTATGGTTCACTATATAAAAACTGATTTCTATAGAACTCTTTCAATGACTCTTATCTGCTTTTATTACTGCTTTTTAGATATAGTTCATCCTTAAATGTTCCTTAAAGCAGGGGTTTTTTTCAGATTTTGTTCTTAAGTGTCCTCATACAATTGTTATACAAAGGGATCTCCCTGTAGTATTAAATATCTCTTCAGAATAAATATGAATTAATATACCACTGATTAACAACTTTGAATCGATAAGAATGTACTTATGCTTATTCTGCATGATTTTGTGGGTATATTTTTATAGAAAGTTATGCTCACATGTTAAATAGCTTGCTGGTCAAAAGGTACTGGGCTAGCAAGCTCCTGCCAGTAGCAGACATGAAGAAAGGAACTGATTATTTTGTGGTTAATTCCTGTCTTTTACAGTGTGTTTCAGGCTTGTCAGAGCAGAATGCTGTGTGCACTTTGGTATCTCGAGCCCTGTCAGCTCTTTATAATTACCAGTCACTGGCAGACACTTCTTCCTGCTCCAGTTTCTCTTGTTCTGGCTCTACCTAGCACAGGGAGCTCTAACCAAGGGGTTTTGTAGCACTGCTACATTTAAGCTAAAGTGGAAGGTGTACTTGGCAGGTAGGGCATTTCTCAATGTGCTCACTTGCTGTAACCTGAAGATTTGCATCTTCCCTGGGTGAGAAAAGTCTTCCTGTTCGTGTGGTTGTTGTGGGATTAGTTCAATTCCAGGCTTGTTAAGATAAAATGAGAATACTTTTTAATTAGATTCCAAATGGACAAGTTAGTTAAAAGGCTAATAAAATGTAAAAATCAATAAATAATTTTGGTATAGTCAGGATGAGGTTCTTATGAAAGTCCCCTATCATCTCCAGGGGTCCATTCTTCCCTTGTCAGCAAGGAGCAGTGAGAAATGTCAAACAAATTTCCTTTTCAGTCTGCCCAAATCTCATAGGTATGTCCAGTCTTTTTGCTTTAACTTCTTTCTTTATGTTGTTTTCTATCCCAGACATAGTCTGGCCATTTAGTTAGAATAAACATTGCTTCAGTCTCTTACAAATGTGTGCATCTGTCTGTTAAAGCAATGCATCATTTCCATTTGCCTTGCCAGTAAGGAGCTGCCTGCTGCATCTGTACCAGCACGATGCAGGTCTCACATTGCGCTCGGCATTCCGCACTATGTGGTGTGTGAGCAATTTGTGATATAACTGCTCAAAAAGAATAAAATGTAGCTCGTTGCTTGACTGGATATGCTAATAATTCATTTCTGATACCTGATCTTTCTTCAAAGCAGACAGACCTCCAATAGTCACACAGTTTCTGCTGCACAGGTTCCATTGTCATTAGTTGTGGAAAGCAATTATTTTGGGGGACATGGATTTTAAAAATGAGAGTAAATTCTTACAGTTCAGCCTGTAATTTCCCATAGTTTGGTCTGTTTTTCTTACTTGATGAAACGTTACTTTCTGTTATTTTGGAGGAAATGAACCAATTTTTTTTAGAGTGGTTTTTTGTTGTTTTTTCTTTGTTTTCATTGCTAGTAAGTTCTATAAAATTTATGAAAAATAATTCAAAGAATGAAGTAAATACAGCACTTTTGATTTAACAGATTTTGATCAGATATCCTCACCCTATCAACAAACTTTTAAATGAGTTTACCTTTCTGTTTGGTTTTCTTTTGTTTTGTTTTCACAAAGGGGAAAGTAAAAATGGAGTACTTAAGAGTCAGCATTGTGAAGAAATAGCAATTCCTGCATGGTAAAAAAGAAATTAATTTACAACCATATCATCTACCTGTCTTTTAAACATAGCAGCTTAGAAAATTTAGCTTACATGACTGGTCTAAGGGTTTTTTTACCCTCCAATGTATTTGGAGATTATATGAATTATATTCATTATTGTATAAGCCCTTAGATATCCTATAAAAAAAGATAATTTTATCTGCAATTCCAACATCTATGTACAGATCCTGATGTTTACTCAGGATTTTATTCTAGCTAAGCTTAGTTTTGTCCTTCTGATTGCTTAATGATTAGTTCAGTTCTACAGGTAGAACTGAATTTGTGCCTCTGGTCGGTGATGTTAAGATTGTCTTTTAAAATTTGCACTTCAGTTAATATTGCCCTTGGTGTAGAACTCAAATTTTCTCTGTGAGGAGGAAAACAGGAGTCCAGGTGTGTCTCAGAGCAATTGGTGTGTATACATACATACATATATATATACACACGCATATATATGTTCAGAGGTGAAGACAGATGGTCTTTGATAGCCACAGAGAGCAAACCACAACTTCCATGTCTTAATCAAAGGGTTTGGGAGGGGAAAGAAGGCAAACTAGAAATGTGCTAGTACTATAAATTTTGCAAAGTTTAAACAATAGGGAATTACAGGTTAGGGGTTGTGGGGTTTGGGGCTTTCTTTTTACAGCTCTACACAGAATTGTCACTCTTCGGCAGAGTTGTGTTATGTAATGACAGAATGGCCCATGTCATTGTCTGAACTGCACACCTTGAGGGCTGCCACATGAAGTCCAAGTGGAGAGACTGAATTCAAACTTACCTTTGAGAAAATCTTGATTAATTGCCATTCATGGGTGAAGGTCCTCTAGTAGTTGTGTGTAATTTTTCGTTATTTAAAAGATTGTTTAGTCTTTTTATTAGACTGTGAGGGAATAAACCAGTGTGGCACACATTCTAGTTTCCTAATCCTAGTTTAATCATTATCCTATTTTACCATCTGTATTGTGTATCAGGCCCTTCTTCCGCATGGGGACAGTCACAAGGGTGATATACAGATATTTTATATTTTAATTAATATTTTTAACAATGGAAGTAGGAAATGAGAGAAACCAAAGAGTTCTGTTGCACGTATTGCTAATATCATGGAGAACTAAGGCAATCCTTTCTTAACTCAAACATTGAATTAAATCTGATTATTGACTCACAACAGTAGTTAACTCTGCTAGGTGAGAATATTAAAAGCAAACAAACAGAACTACTAAGCTTTGAGACAGAAACTGTTTATCTTACAATCTGGCATATCAACATGTTCCAGAACATTCCCTATTTTAATGACCTAACAAATCTGGAAAAAATGGTCTTTAAATTGTTCAAGTTTTATGATGTGAATGAATGCTACTGAGTAATATTGGAAAAAAACCCATGTATGATATGACTTGTTACATAATATGTGTTTTTCAACCTTTCAAAAAAATAAAAGATGACTTCATATCTCCTATGTTTAAGAAGACTACTTTTGCATAATATTAGCATTTAAAGTGGACAAAATGTGCTTGCACTTTTGAATTTGTTTCTAGCTTTTCTTGTAGTGAAAAATATATTATAGGGAAGTGGAAGGGTTTTATTTCATCGCTTCATTGCTGAGAAATTTATGACTTTTATTTAATCTTATGCAACATTGCCGACACTTGCCCAAAGTTCTGCTGCTCTAAACTTGGTTGCTGTCTTTTATCCAAAGGCTTCCTGGTATAATTTACTTTTTCCCCGTTTTCATCTGGAGGCCACATGAAATGAAACTTCCAGTTCTACCTTAAATACTGTCTTGATAAACCTGAAACTAAGGTTTCTGTTGCAGGATATCTGTGTCTCACCTTTAGTATTAAAGTTCAGCTTTTATGTAATATGAAATATGTAAAATGCTGGTAGGATTTAAAACAAAACATAATTCTACTTAAAGAATCATAGAATTTGCCTACAGAGAAGGGGGAAATGGAACACTAGTTGAAACGAAGATGTTTTTGACTGAAATACATATTTACTTTTAAGTAGCATTATTATCTGGAGTGACAACTTTTTATCTTTAAATTGCTTCTACAGTTGTATGATCTCAATAGCTAAGGGCACATGGACATGTTTTATTCATTCTACTGTGGCATGTGAGGAGTCACACAAAGAATTGAGATAATTTCTAATTTAGAAAGCATCTGTGGACTTGACTACTTTCATGAATCCTAAAGACCTGACATTGTCAATATGTAATACAATTGATGTTTTTTGTTATTTCATTTACTAGAAATTGATATTTCTGTATATGGAAGGGAAAATACAAATAGGATTACCTGTAAGATTGAACAAATAATATGAAAAATGCTTTTTGATTTGGCTTTCTGTTTATTTGTTCTAATGTAAACCCATTTTTCATGTCAAATATCAGTGTAGGAAACTATTTTCATTCTATTTAATCACTTGCTGTAGCTGATAATATGAGAATGAGCATTGGCAATGTGATCAGATTTAAGTTTTTCTCAGATCTGATACATTTGATAAATCCAGTGGAATAAGTGTTCATCTGGAGATACCATTATCTTGGTTTCAATGTATTAAAAAGTCAGCAGAATTATATCTAATGCATGTCTTTAGTATCTGGTCCTATTTATTTTGCCAGTTATAAGTGAAAGTGTCCATATTGTAGTAATTTGTGTCTGCTGCTGGAATATTAGAATGTATTAGAGCTTATTTTTCATTCCATTAGGTTTCTGTTTGTGCATGTTCTGAATTTTTTTCTATGGTCCCAAGGCAGAATTTGTTAGCTCATTCTGTGACAGTGTCTCTAGAAAGACATAAATTCCACTTGTCCTTCATTTGTGATTCTACATTCATGTGGGGAGGGGAGAGGGGAGAGACATAGACCTTATTGTGGGTATATTTCTTATTTATAGTAAAAGAAAAGATTCTTATTAGCTTTTGCAATTCAAAGTTTATTCTATATTAAATTAATATATTTATGTTGTTTTGACTTCTTAACAGGCAATAACTTTGAACTATAGCTCCATGCTTTCGTTGAGAACATAGATTCTACTGCCAGGAAGTAACAGTAAGTGCTTAGGTGTTATAATTTCTTTTTAATGAAGAAGTTTTCTTTTTAAGTGTTTGATGTTTACTTTAAATGTGTTCCAGGAAGCCATTATGACCGCTCACTATATTGCCAGTGCTGAAATATGCAAGTAGATTCTCTCAGTGGATCAGATGGCTCTTGCTCAGATTATTTAGTTATCTTTCACAAGAAGGAAAACCCAATTGGAGTAAAGGCTTCTATTTCAGTTGGCTATAGTTCCTAGTGTTTTCATTGAATGGGCATAATTGTGTTTATGAAACAATTTTTTGAAGTTATTAAAATTATTAGAAACTGAAGTAGAAGAGTTACTATACCTTTAAATAGAGTTTTAATATATTTTAATGAATAACAGGAGGCCAGAAAAGCAGAAAATTAATGTTTAGATGGAGAACGAGTCAGTGTTCTGAAAGACTGAACAAAGGTACAAAAGTAGTTCACAATAGGCTATTTTTAGGTTATTGCTTTGGGTTTTTGCAGCCAGGGTTAAAAATAAGTGGCTGTATGCCATCAACAATAATTTAAAAAAAGACTTCATTGTCTTTCATAAAGACACTGCTCTTCTTAACAGCTTTTAACAGTCTCCATGCAAAACAACACAATTGCAAATTGCTGTCCACATTAAAGCTTTATGTCCTTTGTAAATGAATTTTGAGCACACACCTGTTGTAAGATTGAATATAAAAGTAAATTTATATCAGTTGCTGTGTTTATTACCAAGGGATTGATTTAGCAAGGTTATATCTTTTATTAGCTTCCAGTTTGCCTTCAGTTTTCATTAGATACTGAATAAAGATTGTTGGAGGGAGACGGGCAGTCTTGCACTCAGAAGCAGAGCGTGCTGCTGCTAGAGGGCTTCTATGACCTCAGGACATCATCGCTTGGGGCAATGTCTGATCAAGATCACAGGAGGAAGCCCTGCAGTGTTTTGAGGGGTCTGTAACAATCAGTGTCGTTACAAAGCTGTGTTCAGACTAGTTTTGGTTATTTGGTTTTGAATGTAGTAATAAGTTCCTAACTCTTTTCCTAAATGTGTCTCTACCAGTGAGTTATCAAAAACAATTATACAATCTTCCACCTCTACAAGCTGTGGTACAATGAACTGAGATCGGATTAAATTCTTTAAGAAAGAGATATGCTGAGTATTCTTAAATCAACTTACCTCCAGTGATTTTGGTGTATGTACAAGTTGACACAAATGTTGAATCGTTTTTTCACTATTAAGTAAAGGGGGAGTGTTGGTGATCTTGAAGGGAGAATCAGCTTTAATTTGCAATATGAAAATCTCGGGTTGCGTAGGATGCTGCATGTTAGAAAATGCTTTATAACTTTTCTTTGGTCAATTTCTTTTTATAGGGCTTGTTTTTCAGAGCTTTTTGTTTATTGCTAGTGGTCTGTTACACTTGAAAGCAGCAGAGTACTTTTGAAGGATTCTGTATAAATATTTACATAAATGCAAACTGCATCTCTCCTGATCATCATAAAACTGTTTAAATTTCATTCTGATGACAGTCTTTTCTGTGGAGAGAAAATGGTTGATCTGCATCACACATGATTTTTTGAAATATGCTGAAGGTGCTCAGGTTTGTGGTTTCTGTATTTGGGGTTTTTTTTAATTGAAATTACACTGGGGGGTGGAGGAACAGTTAAGTGTCTTCCAAAGAAAACTTGGGATTTGACTTCTAGACAAATTAATAGGAAGAATTAGGCTTTAATTTTAAAGCTTTGTGGCAAACTGTTTTGTTGTTTTGGTTTTATTTTTCCTTGATATCTGCTTTTATTTTTAACTGGTCAATTTGTTTGTCCTCACATGCTGTGATATTATTGAGCCAACACAGATCATTTGCTTCTCAACTAAGCAGTAAAGAAATGTCAAAGAAGGTAGTGTCAGCTTGAAGTAGAGAAGTTATTTTGTTCCAGCAGAGGGGCAAATGAATTTTAAACCTTCATAGCAGCTGCTTAAGAGACAAAGATCTATTTTCTGCTTAATCACTTGAGGTTCTGTCAGTTGGATAAAAAGGGAGGATTCCATTGCTTTTTTAAATATAATACGGAAATACTTGTTTTACTACCAGTAAAGAATTAATCTAAAAAAATCCTGTTACGCATTAATATTTTTAGGTGGCTTTTCAGGAATATATTCCAGTGTCCAACACATAGTGCAAAATAATAGATGGTGAATAAATAGTGAAGCTGTTCTGTCCACTTTTTACCAATTCTGATTACACCTAGAGGCCCATATGTACTTTATCCTGAAAGCTCAGCTATTCTAACACATGTTGTTTAAAAAGCCCTTTTGAGAATTGCTCCACTGATTAGGGGTAACTTTTATTTTTGTTTTCTGTGTCCAGCTATATTTCTTGCCTTTGTAGAAATACTCTATGGCTTGGAGGAGATGAAGAGCAGCAGGGAGCCCATTATCTGGGCATCTCTATAGATGACCATTCTTATGCATACTCATTGTTTCACTGGAGAAAGTTTATTACTAGATGGGATATTGCATTTTCAATACATTACACAAAACTAAATAGTTGGTTTTGATTGAAGTAGTAGCCTTATATTTAAATATGAAGAGAAAGCAGTAGACTATAACGTAATCT
Organism: Promerops cafer; assembly: GCA_013398275.1. NCBI lineage: Eukaryota > Metazoa > Chordata > Aves > Passeriformes > Nectariniidae > Promerops > Promerops cafer. The sequence continues at coordinate 1,477,485 of VZSE01004535.1, read as the reverse complement.
AAGTCTCTAAAAATCAGTGGGTTTAGGTGCCGTCTTGGATGTTTGATCAGTAAAAGGTGTAAAAAAAGAAAATTTTTAATAAGAAAAATAACTATATTCCTTGGAAAGGGAAACATTAAAATTCAGAATTTGATAGATGCATCATTTAAAAGGATACAAAATATCATTACTGCGATATGTTAGTAAAATTAATTAAATAATCTTTATTTCATCTTTCATCTTCTGTGTTTTGAAGTTCTGTCCATTATGATGATTATAATAGCTGTTATTTCCTTTTTTTTCTAATATGTTCACTTCTCAGTTCTGTTTGTCAGGGTCTGTTTTTTTGTTTGGTTTGCTCATCCTAAGTCAGAGGATGGGGAAATTACTTTTGTGGGACTTCTTTTGGTTGTTGTTTGGTTTTTTAAAAGTACTGATTTGCTTACCAGTAAGAAATTACAAAGATTATTTCAAGGATGAAGAGCTGCTAATATGAAAGTCATGCTGTTGACATGAATGTGCTTCTTTACAGCTCTGAAAACATCTAATGGATTATTCAGTTTCATAATATTTCAGAGTGTTTTTTTTTCCTCTGTGTTCCAGAGTAGCCCGTGTATTGTGCTTGTACAGTTCAAAAGCCTGTTGATACAGATAGACCCAGAATGCAGAAACCCAAGACCTTGATTAGAATGCTGCTATATTTAAATAAAAACTTCCTCAATTACAGTGAATTAAGTAATTTTTGAGACAACTTTATTTTACTTTCAGATATAAAGTGATTGGTGTACTCTAATTCACATATATTTGAGAGTTTTGTAAAGCAGTAACTGAAAAAGAGTCTGTCATGCTATTCAACCAGATGAGCTTTGAGATAAGTGTGTGATGCTTGTGGATTTGGTGAATTTAGCCCTTTTTTGCATAAAGAAGCATTGTTAGCATGTAATCAAAATGATGATGGCTGTCTGGGAAACATGCTTTCAAGGGTTGCTTCCACAAATGAGTCATAAGTAAAAGCTCTTCATCTAGCACAGAACATATTAAGCTGGAAGAACAAACAAAAACCTTGTTGGTAGATCAAAGAAAATACAAGCATAAAAGATACTCTTAGAAGATCAGTTGGTCTAAATATCAGAATTGTAGTAATGTCTTTCTGTGTTATTCTCCTCTGGTTTATCGCTTTCATGTATACCTTGATTATTTTAGCTGCTGGCATAGTTTCCTTCAAAAAGCTGCTCATTTGCTGCAACTTTAATGGGATAGAGAGCAAAGTGTTAGCAGTCTTAGGAGAACTGAGTTCATGTTCTAACAGGAATAAAATTTTTAGCCAATTCTCTTGTACTTTGTTCAGCTAACTCTAGAAAAGTAAATCAAACATTGAGGACTCCAACTAGCATGTATAAAACATACTTGTGTGTACCTATCTGTCCATCCAGAGGTAGATACATAAGGCATTTATTGCTGCAGAAAGTGAGATAATCCTGTCTACTGAGAGTGTATTTTTACAGATCATTCACAACATAAATTCTTGTATGACTGCTAATTTAAAATATTTCAGATGTAGGTGCTTCTAGATTACATAGTGACCATCTATGGCCTGAAGACTGAATCAATTTATTCTTAGTTTTAAAACTGAACTTCTTTCAAATAGATAGGGATTGAATGAGACGAATTGTCCTTGCAGCTTGTTCTTCTGTAAGCCTTTTTCACTTTTCATTTGACTGAAAGGAGGTCCACTCTACCAGCACAATAGTCTGCCACATCAACACTTCTGTGTCTTCTGGTGTTCTGATGATAAACATGTTTAACTAGTGATGCAGCTGCTTTCTGCATGTGACTTGGGCTAGCTTCCAGCCCCGTAGTTAGGGACAAATGCCCTGTGTAAGAGGACAGTTCACTCTGTAAGTAAACAAACAAGCTTTGGTTATTACAGCTGCCCTTCTGGTCATATAAGAGATGAAGGCTCAGGTTTGAAGTTTAAATGTTCCTCTGAGGAACATTTCCTCTGTGTCTAGGTTTTGGCTAAAGCTGAGCAGTCAGTCACTCTACTAACAAGGGAACTCTTTCCTAATTAAGGAAAACATGATGTTCTGTCATAGGGAAATCTGTGGCAAATAGATTGAAGAGAAATAGAATTTGGCTTTTTATCTTCAAGTAAGATGGAATTCAGCTACTAAAGAGCTTATATATAGCAATAAAAGAAGTCTTGATCGGTGACTTAGAGTTGTAGTAGAGATACAGCAGGAGGAAAAAGCACTGGTCACTAAATAAGGTATGTAAATAATAATAATAAAGTAATATTTTGAATGTCCTTACTCATAGTTTTATACATAAAAGCAATTTTCTATTACAAAGCAACTCATTCTGGTTTTGCATAAAATATCTTTCCCTTGTCACAGAAAGGAAGACTGGAACATATAAAGCATTGGAAATTTTCAAAAGGCATGGTTTTGGGAAAAGCTACATGTTATACCAACAAAGTCACTGCTGGCTGCAAAATTGAATGGGATACAAATGTATTGCATTCATAATATTAGCTATAAAATTTGAAATTAATATCAGTTTCTGCTTCTGTTACCATGTGCTGATTAGCATAAAAGAGACTTTGCCCTAAGAGCTGTGAGGTAATTAACACAAAATTCAAACCCAGAAAACATTTCCAAATCAGAAAAGGCTCTAAATGAAAATGACTTTTGGGAAAGCACTGAGGCAAGAATGATACATATTTTCTGGTATCTACTTGCCAGACATCTACTTTAGGCCAAATTGCAGGGAGGGAAAGAAGATAATTTGCTGGGCAAGGCAGACCTTTGATTCACTTCACATGACTATTACCACAGGAAAAAAAAAAATGAAAAGCATTACTTTAGATTGCTGTAGTAAAAATGAATATAAAAATGCTGCTTCCCCTCTGGAAGCCCTTTGTTCTAGAGTGACAATTTTGGGAATCATGCTGCAGTGTGTTAGTTGTCATTTGTAATGCTCAGCTATTAGCCACAATGTTGAGTTAGATTATGAGATTTTGATCTCTTCAGATCATCTGACAGTGCTTTCCCTAAAGCATCCCAGTAGCTGTATGTAAAACAGTCTACACTTTTTCAACCTTTTTCAAAGTCAGGAATATTTTTGTGACCTTAATCTGGTGGAGTGCATTTTACCTTTTAGCATGTGTCAAATGGATGGAGAAATGTATGAAGTCAGGGGATCAGAAAAGATAGTTGGCTTTTGATGATGTGTAGTACAAAGCATGAGATACAAAGCACAAAACAATGTCTTTGCCTGCACTTGGTCTGCACCAAGATCCTTAACTTCACTAGGAAGAACAAGTAGTCACTAGCTACTGATTTATTGATAGATAGATAGATTTGACAAACTAGCCCAATATCTAGACTCTTTAGAAACTATTTGTAACTTTCTCCAGTGTTAGTAACAGGACTGCTTATGAAGCCTTCAGGTGTGGGGGACTTTCTTGTTCATAGTATGTCATTTTAAAGGTAATCTCAGCAAATATCCAATATGCATTTCCAATGATTAGCATTAAATATAGCATATTTCAAAATAAATCAGTATAATGCTGCATCAGCATTTCAAAGTGTCCTCATGATTACTAGTGCCACGGAGGGGAGAATAAAGTTTGGAGGAGGTAATTAGAATGACCTCGCATTACCGAGCTGGTGAGCAGCACTGGATTTTGTCCACAAGTAATGGAGTTTTTCATAAGATGCTGCTTATCAACAGCTTGTGCATGCAGATATCAATGAAAGTTAATGCAAATACCTACACGTGAATGTAAATTGCAAACCCAGTATGCCTTATATTTTCCAAAAGCATTACAGTTTTAGCTGAGCTAATTTAAGAAGTATGTTTTCTTATTAACTTAAACTTTTTAGCAAACTAAAAATTATTTCTAGACTATTCCTTAATTACTGGTATGTTTTTATATTGACAATGGTTTGCAGCAGGCAGTATACCTACTCTAACAGTTAATACAGTGTTTGGGAATACACTGCAGCAGTGTGTGTTTAGTTTAATAATGGTTTATAATTTACCTGAAAACTTCTTCAGAGGCTACACTAGATATTAGGTTATTTTTAAAATACATTATTTACTAATACACAATCTCCAAATGCTTGTTTGTTTCTTTGCATTTTGGTTTTAGAGCTAGGAATTGTGTCTTAAGACAAATATTAGAAAAGCAGAATACAGAATGCTGACTGTCTTCTGAAACAGTTGTAGAGGAACAGCAGTTTTCGCTGAACATCAAGTTGTGTTTGCTTTTTCCAGTGTTTCTACCACTGACCCTTACTGTAATTATGGTAAACAAGGCTGAAATCACTGTAAGATGGTCTACTTAGAATAGTCTGTGTTGTCTTTTAGCAGCCTTGGAACACAAACCTTTAACTTGCGACCACATCATTACTGCATCAACTGTGGAAGTGAGAGATCATCAATGCACTGCCTATTATATGCTATACAGTTGTTTAGATCCATGAGCTTTCAATATTTTATATGTTGTCTCATAAGCTCTTTCTGAGGTGATGGGGATCCCAAAACTTTAAAATACTATACTAGTGGAAAAATAAACCAACTCCCAATGCAAAAGAACAGGAGTTACCAAGAACATAAAGCAGCTTCAGGGAGGGAAATGCTAATTGTGAAGTGGAGGGGAAAAGGTCTCAGGAGACAAAGATATTGCTGAAGGTAGGATTTTCACCCCAAGTATGGAATTCTATGGAAGATTTTTGTGAAAAGCTGATAATTGAGGAACTGTTAATGGTTTCTCTGCTTATCAAAACTTTAAACTGGAAAGATTTCTTCACAAAGAATTTCTTTGATGTCTGAGGATGATGATCAGTTTTAATGTCTAAGTTTAACTAAGTTCCACTGATGCAACTAAAACCAAAAAATATACCTAGGTTCTTTGCATAACAAGCTAAGCTAAATATGAAGCCTACTGAAATATGAGGTCCCTGTCACACAGTGATTTTATCCTGTGCTGCAAGGGTTTACAGGGAAGGGAACAGATTACCAAAGAGCTAGATTTTCTTTTGCAAATATTGAGAAAATGTCCCACTTTGTCAGTCTTCTGATTTTATGCTGAATGAAATGTTAACTTGAAATTTTTCATCCAGTTTAAAAGATTTAAAGGCTTACTGGAAAAAAAATTCGAACAAACATACCCCACATACTGTAGAATTAAATGTGTCACTTTCAGATAAAGTGAAAAGTAATATGTGGGTATTTGGTATTTGAACTCTTACAAGTTCCATTACACATCCACTAGAGTTATTTTTGTTTCATCTATCTTACTGGTCAATAGGTGTGCTGAACAGGAAAATTTATCATTTGTACATCTCTGATCTAAAACCTGTTTATGAGGAGGGTGATGTTTACAATACAGAAAATGAAGGCCTTTTTTCAAAGTTGTTGAGAAAATAGTGTGAATGTGTTTTTGATGCTTTAAGTGGGCACAACTAGGATTTCAAGTGATGTATAGAGTAATCTGTTTTTTGGTCCTTTTGGTAAAGAAGATACCGTTATGGTTTGGCAGGGCAGTGGCTTTATATAGATCAAGATAATCTCAAGATAATAGTAGAATCTGAAGGGGAACCACTCCTGTTAGGAGTTATCATCTCTTAACTGTGAGTTGTCATCATTTTCATATTTATTCTCTTAGCTGGTGTTGCCCAATACTAGTTACAGCATTAGCTTACATGATCAGGGAGGCTCAACCAGCAAAATTGTGCTTAAATGGCTTCAACTGTGACTTGAACCCTAGTTGAGATGTTCCTGGGTATATCTCCCTGCCTCCAGATTTGTTTTATTGGGCACTACAAAAACATTAGATTCAGACTTAGGTAAATTCTAGTGGATTAATTCAGAGATTTGTGATGAAAGAAATGTCAGCATTTAAATAAGTTTAATTAGATTTTTGTAGAAGACATGAACAAAGGATAATTCCCCAAAACAACAAATTTATTTTTCTTACACATATATAGACTTCTAATTTACTCAAATCTGAGAACCTATAAAAGTTGTTTCTCCTATCTGTATGTAGCTTTTCCTTAAAGTCGAGTTGGAAGCAAAACAGCGACTGAAATTTGAGTCAAGTTTCTTTAAAATAATTTCAAATATCCAGGCTGCCTGGGGTTCTAGTACATGAAGGACAGTATAATAGGATATATGGGTGTTATTCAGTGGGAGGTACTAGTATAATACTAGTAAAGTATTTCAAGTTGCAAATCAGATACCTGTAACAAAAGACAGAAATGTTTTAACCTATTATACCGTAAGGCATGTATTATAAAGGTTCTTAGTAGAAATACAACATAAATTTCTTCCAGATGTTCAGTACTTCAAGTATTTTTTAAATTATATTTTCTTCTAGATTACTAATCTGTTTGAATTAGAGTCTTTGCCTTTAAAATCAGGAAAAAACTTTTCTTGATATTTAAGCTTTAAAAATCATCTGTATTCTGTTCTTGCGCACTCACATGTTCATGTTTATTACACAAGATTAAATAACTGCATCCTTTTGTAATATTGTTTGACACATTCAAGGATTTTCAACAATCATTTCACTTGACTATACTTTGAAGCATGTCTTGCAGTGTAGCATATTCAAACAGGCATGAGAAGAAATGCTTTCCAGAACAATTCAAAACTACATTTAGATGAGAAAACTACGTGGTATAATATTGTGCAGTGTGATTTCTCATGGGAGGGGAGTTTTTTCTATACCAGTTGAAGTGTTCTGGGAATCTAAGGTTAACTATATACACCAGTAGAAATGATTCAAGGAGCAATGAGACACATGTTCATAAATAATTGCTGAAGCAGTTTTAAATTATTTCACCAAAATTCCCCAAGGAGTTGTATTGCTCTTCATAGTGCTAATGTTGATGTGATCCTTTCTATGGAAAGATTTATAAGTATAGATAAATTAGACTTTTACTTTCTATTCCTGGCATGTTTCAGATACAAGATTAAAACTTTTTTTTTATTGTCTCAAAAGATTCCAAGCTTGCATGACAAAATAAAAAGGTATTAGAATTTATTACTTAGTATCTTAGTTTTCTCTTTCTTGCATTCATTCTCTCTTCTTCATGTGCAGTAAACCCTGAAAAAATGTGACCTGTAGGTGGACGAGGAGGGGAAGTACTAATTCTAGGATTCTGCAAGTTCTTTCTGAAGGCTGTAAGGGATACAGAAGGAACTGGCAAAAAAAACCCTCTCCATGAACTGAAAAAGCATTATATCAGAGCAATTTTGCAGAAGAATTAATGTAAAGAAACATAGCTTTTCTAGTGGAGACTGGCTTTCTGTTCCATCAAATCAATTATTTTTTCTGACCACAGCTAATGGCTAGAGTTGGATATGGCAGATTATTTTGAAAAAAAAAGGAAAAACAGTTATAAAGTTTTATTCAGTCTCTCTCATTGTGTAGCAGGTCTACCACTGATCTTCCATCCATCACAGTTCAGAAGTCACTGAAGTCTTTGGTATCTCCAGTTCACTTTTTTTTACTCCTGAGGGAACTTCAGGTTATGCTACTACAGATCACTACTTGAGGGATATTACTCCAAGATTTATGGTGGATATCTCAACTCAACCCAGAGGTTTCCTCTTCCACTTAAATTTTTCACTATGCAGCAGCCCTGTTGCTCAGGAACCTCTGGGATTTACAGAAGGATAATCTTCCCTGTTAGAGAAATGCACAGAAAAAAACTCAGGATATGAAAAGATTCAGTACTTCATACCCAGCGACTGGGATTTTCAGAAGTTTTCTCCTCTGCCACCAAAGCAGACTCAACATACTAGAAATAATTATTACACAAGCTAGAATAGTTTTTGAAAATATGTACAAAGCTTACAGGACCATATTGTATCTTAGAATTTGTGATGCTTTGCAAGCCAAGGTAATCTTGGGAATTCTCTTCATTGAAAGGCTCTTCTTACATGATTCACTGAATAGATGGTACAGATTTTCAAATCACTTCTTTAAAATATAAATGGACTTAAAAACTGATCCCACTAAATTTGACTAAAATATGTTTTGTGTTAAGCTCATTAAACTAAGAACAGGTAAGAGGGACCATGGAGGTGTTACTGAATTCCAAGTACTCAAAGTGAGAACAGTTGGCATCTAAATTATTGAGCTGTCATGTTAAATGAAGCTGAATATTTTTAAGTGATTCACATGCAGATTGTTAAAGAAGACACTGACTCTGCATTATCAAACAAGGCTCATTACTTTTCAAAATTAAGGGAACAATAAGGCCTAATTTTTGGAACTTAGCTGTGCAGAAAGTGTGTGAGGCTGATTCTCTTTTTCTGTCAATAGAACAAGTTCTGTAGAAACATCTGTTAAAGTGCATTTCTGTGCTTTTCATATATTCGATTGTTCATAATTTCATTAGTCATTAATCTACATGGATATAGTTCTCAATATTACTACAACATGTAAAAGAACAAATTTTTGCACAATAAAACTTGTAAGTACCTCGTTGATCTTTTTGATGAGGAACTAAATAGTTAATAATGCTAACAAGTCTTTAAGTATGTGAGTAAAATAGGCTCCCTACATAGAGCTGAATGCAGCTCTTTCCATCTTAGAGCTATTGTGCCAGACTTTCTGCAGAGCAGCTTTTAGATTTAAGGATTTTCTCAATGTGAAGACTGAGTCTAAAAAAAAACAAATTTGAATGAAGTGACACAAGCATGGAAAATATTTTAATATAGGAAGGTTGCTGGAGATGTATACTTGTTCATGCCAGTTGCTTCAGACTTCTGCTAATAAGAGAGTAGGGGTCATTTTATTGCTGTAACAGTATAAAACTCTTGTGTACCACGTATCATCAACAGGAGGAGAGGGGACAGGGAGAAGTCTTAATCAAATTGAAATCATTAAATTTAATTGAAGTTATCTGAAGTTGTGCTAAACAGGGGTCTGCTTCAACGTCTGTGGTAATGAGTATTTCCATGTAATGTGGAGTGACCTAGACATGCAACATTATTTTCTAAAACTGTCATTTTTGTAGCTGTTGGGCTTGGTGTTTGCAGTATTTCAAATGCAGTTGTGTGAAGGCTTTTTAATTTTCTTTTCTCCTCCCCAATTCTTCACTTTCCCTAGCCAAATAAAATAAATATTGATCCACCTTAAGTATATAATAGTAAACTGGTTTTTGAGACTTGGATCTTTATGTACCACTGTGGATGCTGACACATGATCAAACAGTAATAGCCTAATGAGCTGCAGCATTTAGTCTGATGTAGTAGATGTTGTGGATGTGCCTGAGAGAGGTTTCTGTTGGACAGAAAAGTGAATTGCAGAATACATTAGGTCAGAAATGTCTGATAAGTTTGAACTAGCATATGCTGTGAAAATAATGGTGTTTGATTTGGTTCTTGTGCTTTGCTGTCAGTCTTGCTTTGGGCAAATCCCTTCCACTCTGTGTTTGTTTGGCTCTGTAAAACACCACTAGTGTCTACTTCCTTTGAACTCTGGTAAGTTTGAGGCAATACAAGGTTTTCTGTGAAGCTTCAACCTCTGTCTGGAGTTTTTCTTATGAAACTCCCCTTTCCCTACTTTGTTATATGCAGCCTGCTCTTTTAGGGAGGCTGGGGGTGTTCCCAAGTGTGTTGCTTGTCAAAAGTGCTGCATGGCAATGCCTGAATTCAACCTGAAGTTCTCAAAATGCAAGGAAAGGGTTCTTTTTGAATACAGTAGCAAGCAGGGACTTTGCCTCAGGGGGAATTAATTATTCTGAGAACTTGCATGGTGTTAGTATCACAGGGGGTACTAGTAATTGCTCACAAAGTAAATGTAATTTTGGGGACTGTTTCAGCCACCAGAACAGATATTAGTATCACATAATGGCAGCAAGTCAAATGAGAGCTTTTAAGTGTGTTTGGGAAAAAAAATGGTCAGATTCCAAACTGGGATCATGTCCACATTTTTTTTTCATGTGAAAAATTTATTGTATTAAGAAACTGCTCTGACTTTATGGTTGCTTTGGGCCAGGGTTCCCCCGCCATGAGTGTGCACAAATGTATATGCAAAAATGTGCCTATTCTAAATCTAAGTTCTCTATTTGGGATAATGTAATCCTGTTTTGCTGCAAAACTTCACTCTCGAAAAATAGAAACATAATTTTACATGTAGAAAAGATGAAATTTAGTTTCTCATTGTGGTATTACTCATTATTCCCTTAATCCATGGTTCTCAGCTGAATTATGGTTCATTTTAAGAATAGGGACATAGACTGAACTAGGGCCTCGCGATGGCTGCGACTTGGTTTAGTCTCTGTTTTGGTACAGGTTTAAAATGTATACTACCTGAAATATAATCAAATTACTCATGAGATCTCTGCTCCTCGCCTTTGAGAGCGTTTGTATTTCTGAGATGAAGTGCTGTAAAACATAAGCATTTCTTTGTAGTGTGTGCAAGATAAGCTTATTCACAGCTTTATATGTGAGTCTGTGGAATTTTAGAAAGAATTCTCAGGGCTAGCTGTAAGGTCTGTGACATTCAAAAAGGAAGGGGTATTTTCCTTTTTGATAAAGCAGACCAGTATTTAGTGTAGGGAAAAGCAACTGTTTCATGAGGTGTAGTAAATGATCATTTGTTTACTGCTTTGTTAGCCTCAATTTCTGCACAGCTAAGTTATCTGGGTAAATTAGATATATTGCTATAGCTCAGGAAAACCAAGCAGTAAAACAATTGTATATACTTTTTACCTGCGAAATTACCTGTAACGTGCTTTCTGTTAGCACAAATTAAGCACCGCAAGAAGTAAGTTATTGCTCATATTTAAGCCTTGGCTTTCTGTGAGGTTTGGTCTCAGTGGATGGCAGGCAGAAAAAAATGGCTCACCTGAGCAAGCCACAGCTCAGCCCTGTCCTCCAGGTGGGTGGGATAAGCTGTTCCAAGGCCACAGTTCAACAGCAGACTGAATCTGGCTTTAGGGCTCCCACTTCTAATCAGGAATGTTGCAGCTACATGATGGTAAGCAATGATCCGGTACAAACATATTCTGCTACCTCAACAGTTTTCTGGGAATTTTGACAAGTCAACATTATTGTCAGGCTTTACGCCAGATTGACTATTATCTGTTCTACTATAGCTGTCATGTAACCAGAGCAGAGCATGAAGCTATCACAGAGGCTGTATTGTCTGCACCATCTAATTTGAGGGGAAAATGTGGTTGTGTTCTCATGTCTAATACAAATCCAATCTGTGTTGCAGTGCACAGTTCCAGTATTAATGGTTATGGACCCATAGCTTGAGAACACACTTTTTGGACTGTTGTCTTCTGGCTAGGAGTAGGATGAAAATATATCTTTGCAAAAGACCTTCAGCACTTCAGGCACGTGCATACATACATGGTATGAAAGCATGGGGGTAATAACAACATACTGGAAATCTGAGTGGGACAGAGTGAGTGGTGTCTTGGGTTCATTATAATTAATTGCCTTTTAACCTGTGCTGTTTCTGTATTCATCACACCACTCCACTTTACATACGTGTCATATATGCATAAAAACACAAAAAAGACGGGTAAACAAGAAGGAAAATATGGTAATTTATTTTGGTAGAGTTTAGTAATTAATATTCTGAAACTCTTGGGTTCCTCTGTTACTAATGAACTATTGGGAAAAGGAAACTTATGTTGCAGCAGTATATTTTTTTTTGTATCAATGTAGCATGAAAATACTTGAATAATACCATGAAAATCAGTACATAGAAAACACCTATGGCTGTGATTTATTATGCTTGATCTAAAGGACAGTATGCTTTCCCTTCTGTTTACACTAAATTTATTTCTGCTTGTGTTGCAGACAACATTACGGCTGTAATGCAGTGTTGTGTTTTCTGTCTGAAGTGATACATACCTGTATAACATGTCAGACTGAGAAATTTTTAAAATATCAAATTGAGTCAAATGTTAGCTGCCTAGTTTTTCTCAGGTAGTGATGAAATTTACAGTGCAAGGTAAGTTACTGAATGGCGAAGACTTTTGGTTCAGAATTTGTACACAAAGGAGGTAATAGTGATGACTGACTAAATCCTGTAAAGAGGATTTGTTGCAGCAAATATTGTGTGGTAACGCCATGGGTTTAGCATTCTTTAGAAGTCTTCTATGGAAAATGCTATTAAAATCTAGATTTATAATTTCTCTGGAGTAGCACATCATTGTAGGCAGTGATGTCCAGATTTTGGAGATGTGAAGAGCTTTATCTTCTCCATCTCTCCCTAGCAATTCTGAAATTCTGAGATGTCAGATGTGCTTTCAGCTTAAACTGCATCATATCCCCATGCCTCCCCCACACCCCTTTTCTTTTTTTCTTTCAAGAAAAGGCCCCAGAATGAAATCTGGTCTCTGATTTATCTGCTTTTTCCTTTCCTCTATGCATAACTATGGTTTATTTGCAGTTTAATCTTCTTCTTTCCATGGTTCACTTTATTCTAATTTGGGGGACAGGGATGTAAGAAAAATGGCAGCAAGTGGGGAGTTGAACAGTTAGGCTAGTGGAAATTATAGAGACTGATTTCTGCAGGCTTCTAGCAGTTGTCTTCATTATCTTGGTGGTCTTGTCCTGAATTCTCCTAGACTGAAACAGGAACAACACATCTAAATACTATAAAATGATAAGTGGGCATAAAATGCACTTGCATGTGGCCATGCATGTGCATGGTGCATGTATATATACACACACGTGTATATATAAATTTATTTTCCTCCCTTGTTTGGGACTCTGCTTTATGTGCTTTAGCACTGGTAGTCAAGCAAATTGTAAAACCACCGAACTTCTTTTTTTCACAGCACCTAAATGTATTTAGTTCTCATTTATAGTAATTAAATACTAGCTGCATTCTGCTTGACTGATTTTAACCAAAATTCATATATTATGTATAACAGTGTATTGGCAGAAAAAGAAAACAGTTCATACTTTTATGTGACATGTCTAGCTATTTTCAGTCAGTTAAAAGTTGGAAAGATATGTGTCCCTTCTATTTATTTGGAATAGAAACTGTTTCATTTTGACTGAAAGATGCAAGACTAGTACATGTATTTCTGATTTCCCTAGTGTATTTTGTGAAGTGCAGAATATACTGAATTATGGACTATTCTGGGTTGGAAGGGACCCATTTAGCCCAGCTCAAGTGAATGGCCTGCACGAGATTTGACTCCACATAGCCTGGGCATTATTAGTACCATGCTCTGACCAACTGAGCTAATCTCAGGATCAAAGCAAGAGTCATTGTTAAAATTGATGGTGTTAAGGTTTCATGATGCATGGGAGCTTCCAAAAACTGTGCTGTAAAGTTGAGTATAACTTAAATATTCTTCTTCTTTTCAGTTTTTATTTCATGTTATGAGTAGTTGATTTTTTTAGTGGCAAACTGTGAATGAAACAGGAATTTATTTTCAGAAATCCATTGTGAGGATACACTTTCAGTGGTGGGTGAGTTTTTTATCTATTAACAAAAACACTGTCTACCAAAGTTATATGCATAGAACTCTAGGATGACTTTCTTCATGGAAATGCCTCCATTCCAAAGCCAGAGTAGAGAAAACTTAGTTTGACAGCTATTAAGAAATGTGTTTATGGTAAATTGGGACTAAACTATACCATTCAATTAGTAATATTCAGTACTTTGCAAAATGGGTAATATTCTTAGTTGAGAACAGAAGGAAAATACACTATTAAAAGAGGAAAAAGGCTTCCACTGAACCAAAGGTAATAAATTCAGAACTATTTGTATGTATTTAAGAAACAAATACATGGAAAAAATCATAGACACAAATGTTTGAAAATAACAGTAAAAAGGATTTTGTCGATTTCTGTGTTGTATTATCATTAGAGCAAGCAAACTTGAATGTCTCATGTTTGCTTTAATGAAAGAAAATATTATTGGGGGAAATGAAATATATGACAAAGCAGCATGTATCAGTGAATCTTGCTTCCTGATTCTAACAGTATATACTCTGAACTTTGAGGTTCAGTGGTATTCAACATAATGAAGCTATTTGCTTCATCTCTTTCAGCATTAATCACTGGGGAAAATAGGAAGACTTTGATATACTGCAAGCATATCTGCATCCTCCTACCAGCAACGTTTATAGTCTTATCCCATTGTACCTGTTTCAAACAAGTTCTAATATAACCAAGATAAAAATGTATTTTGCATGTACATGTATAATTCATTTGTACACTAGACAGATGCCAGCCTTTTTAGCTGAGTTTTAAACAGTAACCATGTTTAGATGTGGTGTTTGAAGGCATTGCAAATTTGCATCAATAGGTTTTCTTATCAAATATATGCCTTCTGTGATTTCAGAACTTGAGCATCCCTAATCTTTTGACATTTTTATGTGGAATTTTAAGCACATGATATTATTTATATTGTGGTTTAGCCTAAAACAGACTATATTTGTAGGAACATTGTTATTGAAAACAATATTCCTGCTGAATTCTGTATAATTAGCAGAGTTAAGAGATATATACTATTTTAATCAAATATTTTTTCTTATATGTTTTGCTATGATTTTTTTTCTTTTTGGCTGGTGTTGAATGAACAGGAGTGGTGAGTATTTGAAATAATGCATATTCAAACTAAACTACTATTTTTTACTCTTACCTTTGGTTCTGTACTAATAATGCTGTCTTGACAGATTGTGCTTTTAAATTTAAAACAAACAAGCCTTTTGTTTGGATGCTAAACGTGCTCTGACATTTCTGTACTATTAGGGTGTTCTGCCTTCTACTGTCTGTGTGTTACACCAGTTTCTCTTTTAGAAAGTGAAAATACTACTCTGCAATCTTTTTCTGTGTTCAAACTCAGATCCTATAATCGGACTTGATGCAAAAAGCCTTGGGTCTCTTGAGAGAAGCATTGTGTGTGGTATTGCTCTGTTTATCCTTATTGGTCAGCATGTGTTATTGAGGTCCTTACTTGTAAAGTGGATTGTAATTCTAAATGTTGGAAGATATTTTGTTACAGGTTGTTTTTTTCTTAAAAAAAATCCTCGATTGTTACAATTCAGAGCAATGTAAATACTGACTAGAAGGCCAGCCTCAGATAATTCCCAGGTGTGCAAATTATGATCTGAACCATATTAAAAATTAGAAGTTCTAAGACTATCAGTAGCTCAAAACAGAATAGAAAAAGAGAAAAATATTTGAATGTCCCAATTACAGTTGTGAAATGTGTAATGTATGAAGTTATCTGATACTAGTAGTTAAATCTGTGACTGTCAGCTCATGGTTTTCCCAGATTTTATTTCAAATATACTTTTTAAGGATGTGCTTAAATACATGTATATATTCTGGGTTTTGGTTTGGGGTTTTTTTGCAGAGGGGGTGGTTTTTGTTGTGTTTAGGACATTTTCTTTTTTAATGCAGCTATTTTTTTTTCCTTAAGTGGAGGGTTTTTTCACTAAATGCTGACTCTTACATAGAAGTACTCCAAGCTGACAAAAAGTGCTATTGTTTCCAAATTATTTTTTTTACCCTTAGGAAAATGTCTTGTGATGTGTTTTTCTATTATTGTATATATTGAACTTGATGCTGGTGTGAGTCAGATTAGTGCAAAGTGTGTTTCAGCATAGAGATTAATTTACTACATCCATGCAATTTGAGATGTTTTTAACAAATACACAGATAAGGCAGCTTTTACTTCAGTTGCATTTGTTTCTTCTCAAACAGTTGCATTTTAGTGCTGTTTCTAACAAAGCTACATCTGCTTTATATTCAGAGTGTTCAGAAATACCAGCAAAATTGCTTTTTGTAATCCTCTAAAATACTGATGCTTGTGCTAAACCCCCGTCTGTTTGTTTACTGGAGATTCATCAGGCCAGGTACAGATGCTGGTTCTACAAGATCTTCCCTAGAGTGGAGTTTTAATTAAAGCAACTCTTTTTACCCCAGCTGTCAGTGCAACCCATATGAAAAGCAAAAAGCTTGTTCTTAGAGAAGAGTTGGATGTTTTGCTTGTTCCAAAGTCTATAACCACAAAATGAAACACTGAATTTCCTACTTCTCTGAATTCTTCTCTGCCTTCCTAGTTAGTGCAAATTTTGTTTGCAGTAGTCACTCTAGAACTTCCTAAAGCTTGCTTTCTCCATGTATGTTTAACAATGCACATTGATTCCATTCAACTGAAAATATTTTGCAAGAATTTTTTAAAGATTGTTTTAATCAGACCCCTACTTTACAGATAGCTGAAATTGTACAGCACCTCCTACAACAATTTTTGGTTTTTTACCCCTTGTCCTATGTAGTAATATCGCAGGTTCTAATCCTTATTGAGTCAAACCTTCCTTCAAGATGGAAGGTAATTGAATATTGACTTAAAAATACACCACAAACAGTGGAAGATGGCTTGAGAAAAAGAAAAAACAAAACCCCCTGTTTTCTACATAATGCAAATTGAATTCTTATTTATCTGCCCTCAGTATTACTTCATGGAGAGACCTTAGTTAAAATGTGTCTTGCAATATGAGCCAAACAGTTCTGTTTTAATCCCAGCTGGCAACAGAGCACCACCCATCTGCTTGCCCATTCCTCTGCCTCACCATGATGGGAGTGGGAATTGGAGTAGAACTGGAAGAGAAAATGAAAAGTTGTGGGTTGAGATACAGGCAGTTTAGTAGGGAAAGCAAAATCTGCACACACAAGCAAAGCAGAACAAAGCATTCATTCCATCCTTCACATGGGCAGGTAGGTGTTCAGCCATCCCCAGGAAAGCAGGGCTTCACCATGCATAACTATGACTTGGGAAGGCAAATGCCATATTTCCTCTCCTCCTTCTTCTGGACCTTTATGTGTTGAGCATGAGACCAGAGGGTATAAAATATCCCTTTGGTCAGGGGAAGTCAGCTGCACTGGTTCTTTCCTCTCACAGCTTCTTGTGTACCCTCAGTCTTCTCACTGATGGGGTGATTAAAAAATCAGAAAAGATCCTAACACTGTGTAAGCACCTCTCAGTAATAACAAAAACCTTTCTTTTTTATTAGCACTGTTTTTAGGACAAGTCTAAAACATACATCTATCCTAGCTATTAGGATGAAAATTAACTCCACCCCAGCTACAATCAGCATACAAACCTAGGTAGCCCAAATTCCTAAAATGCTTCATTTCTCAAGTCCTGTCTGATCTTCTACTCCTGCTACTAATGCTCGCCTTCTGTTTGCTCAGTCCCAGCAGTTAAGTACAACAGGTGACCTTGTCCTCAAAAACGTTCACCACAAAAGTGGATTGCTGCAATGCTACCAAATATCTGTGTTCACTCTCATCTTCCAACTGCTTTTACGCTGCTGTCTTCAATTTCTTCAATTCTAAAAGACATGTATGAGAAAATTTCTAGTTACCACACCGTTAATTATGTCCACTTCAAAAGTTATGGACTTTTAAATAGTTTCTGCTTTGCTATCAGGTTTTATGTTTTGACTGTATACTGTGGGTCTGCCTAATGTGTGGGGTTTTCTTGGGTTTTCTTGTGGTTTTTTTTTCTTTTTAAGTGGGGGTTGGGTAGGGTGGTGAGGTTAGTGGTGAAGTTAGTTGGAAAAATCCTCCTCCCAAATGTTTCATTCTATACTACTCAAACTCATACCTGTCCTGCTGCAATAGCAATGGATCTGTAGTTCCTTTGTGTAACTACTGTTCCAGGAATCCTACTTGGCTGCTGTCTGCCTTTGGTCTTTTTACCAGAGATGAATGGGAGTTGTGTGTGTCATCTGTAAATGCTTTCCTACTCCTGGGCTTAGTTGCTTCATGGCACTGAGTTGGCAGGTACCTTAAAAACTATGCTAAGCATATTTTCAGTTTAATTATTTATTTTATTATTCCTGTCTATAATAGCTGTGCTGAGATATCATGTTCTTATGAGTCTACAAGGCTTAATACAAAGGAAGAAAGACAGTAGGGCAGAACTGCTGCAGCTGTTGCACTGTCTTAGACTGCCATAGACCCACACCTTGTGTTCAGCACTATATTTTAACACTGAACAGTGATCTGGTTCAAAATACCAAGCTTGGGCTTTTTTGTTGGTTAGTGTTTATTTGAATATGCTGTAAGCTGGCTAATGAGAGAAACTCGTGTATAGCTGTAGCAGAGGAGAGAACATAAAGCTGCAGCATTGAAGATTGGTTTGCAGTATCTGAAAGCCAAAATATTGTAGAAAAACTGGCTGCCCCTTTCTTTTGAAAAGGCAGACAAAGAAGAGCAATAGACTTGGAATTTCTCAGTGAAGTGAGGTTTTGTTTTCCATCTTACTGGGCAAACCTACTCAATGTTTGATCCCTGCCTGTGGTCGTGGCCCGGCGCCTCGCCGTATTGACCCAGGCCTCAGCCTGGCGTTCACAGTCCCAGGGAAGGGCGTGATTGCTGTCCAGTGTGCAGGGGGACACTGCTTTCAGTCCTCACTTTCAGCATGTGCTCTGCGTTTGGTAATTCACGTGGACAATGGGTTTGCAATCGCTGTGCCTGTGCACTTGGAAAATCCTGAAAACGCAGCTGAAAAAGAGTCCAAAGCTCCTAAACATGTGCAGCATGTATATTCCTAAATAAGTTTTCATGGATCGAATTTGAGATCCTGCAGACCCCAGGTCACCCGAGGATGTCAGGAATTGTGCTCTCTGACATCTCTGAAGGAGTACTGTAGTGGGTTACTCAGGCAGTGCTTATGTGCTCCCCCAGTTCCTCCTATAATTGACCTGTTTTTGAAAAAAATAGAAAATTAATTCAAAATTAATTCGTCTTCAAAATTAGAAAATTAATTTCCCTTGCAGCATAACTGGATGCATTTATGTAATGTGTAGAAATTAAAGTATTTTATTCAATTTTATCTCCTTTTGTTTGGTTTCTGAGTAGCTATGCTGAGAGTCATTCCTTAGATGATTAAGATCATTTGAAGAAAATGCGATTCTTTTTTTTAGCTTTAAATTTGAAAAGAATATATTTTTCAGCTCTTCTGCACTTGTTGAATAGAATCGGTGTTTGTACAGTGCTTGTAAAACCATTTATGCAAATCAAATTGCAAGAAAATTTCTGAATATTTTTTTGCTAGGAAGCTTTTTTTAAAATAAGCAAATACCATTTGTAATTTTTTCTTTTGATTTTCAAAGCCAGATTCATATACTAGAAACATAGGGCAATGCACTTTCACCCACACACTTCAGCAGGTTTAGCATGATTCCTAAAGTGAGAATGTAGCAGAGGTTATGAACCCTCTTAAGTACTGCCCAGTGTGTATTATTTCAGATTTTAAATAACAAAGGTAGTTTAATAACTTATTAAAAACATTTTAAACTGCCTGATTAATTTCCTTTATGATGAAATTCTCTAAAATTATTTTTCATAGAACCAAAAATGCAGTAATTATTTACTGCAGACTATAAAGTAATCACTAGAGAAGGTTCTTGAGTAGGCATTATCTAAAAGGAAGCTGGTTGGTTATTCTTTACTTAAGCTTTTTTTAGCACAGAATCTTCAAGATATCTAAAGCATTGTCTTTGCTGTGAGGACCAGACTCTCTGAACAGAGACCCTGCAAACTCTAAGGCATAAGAGTTGATGTGATCATTTTTCTTCACTTCTGGATGTGTTCTTCTCTAGAGCAACTTGGGGAAAAAAAACAATTGGGACAGGAGTTGTTGGAAGCAGAGTGTGTGTGTGGTATTTTTAATGTGTTCTGGTTGTCTGGTGAATTAAGGGACCAATTTTGCCTTCAGTAGTCATTTTGATATTATTAAATTACTTTATTATTGAAGACTGCTCTTTCCCTGCAGTTACAGGCAGAAACACATGCTACAGTAAGTCCAGATCCTATCCACATCTCTAAAACTCCTTAGAAATATTTTCACAGCACCTTCAGGGTCCCACCCCTGCACTTTCTAAATTCCTGACAGCATGCTTAGCTAATTCCCTTACCACTCCTCAGCCAGGTAGGTGAGGGAAAACATATTCTGAAGCTGCTCAGGGATCCTGCAGGCTAACCAGCAGCCTAAGCACCAGAGCTAACTCTCAAGCTGCTCCTCAGTAGAGGCTTCCTCTTGAGCTGGTGATGGGGGAAATTCAATGTCATAAATATTCAGTATTTATTAAAAAGGAGGCAAAATGTTCTAAGCAGCTGTGGAGAAGTTCAAATATAATGACTGTAGAAGCTTCACTTTCACAGGTTAAAAATCCCAACTGTAAAGTAGCATATAATAAAGCCCATATTTTTTCAACTCAGATAGTCTTTATAATACTAGGTACATCATAAGTGTAGATATATATATTTTAGTCTACCACTACTGCAGTCACCAAGTTACATCGTGTATATGTTTTAGAGACAAAATTTCACTTCACAAAAACAATGATGAGCTTTGAAAGGAATATTTGGTACACTCTAAGTATTGCCCATTGGGGTTATTTCAGAGATAGACCGGAATTTATTGTATGAAATCCAGTTTG
Organism: Promerops cafer; assembly: GCA_013398275.1. Taxonomy (NCBI): domain Eukaryota; kingdom Metazoa; phylum Chordata; class Aves; order Passeriformes; family Nectariniidae; genus Promerops; species Promerops cafer. Next base: position 1,457,047 of record VZSE01004535.1, on the reverse strand, counting down.
TTGTGTAAAGGTCTGTAGACCAGGAATTTTGAGGGCAAAAAGGCCAAGTAACTTTTGGAGCTGTAAAACAAAGAGCTGCATGCTTACTGTTAGGTGAGTAAATTGAGTAATTTTGAAAGCAAAGTGTTCCTAAGGATTGGCTCTTTCTAGATACACACATTGCTACTAATGACATCTACTTTTTTTTTCTCAATTCTGGCTACACAAAGCTTCCAGCTGGTGGAGAAACTGGAATAATTAACTTGAAGAGCTCTTTTTCTTCTCCCCCCCCTCCCCAGTTTGAACACACCTTATTTTGCGGTCATTTTTTAGTTTGGTTCTGTTTATCAACTACCTACTTATGTTCATGGGCTGCTTAATGCAAAATTCCTTAAGTTCATGTGCAAGGGAATTGGTCACAGGTAAACTTTATTTTCATCTTTACTGAGAAAATAGTGTATTTCATTTACTGTGCACAACTTTGATGGGAGAATTTTGCTCACATGACTGCCTTTCCTAAAATTAACCTCAAGCATTTTTAGGATTACAGAAGAGGACTTAAATCTTAGCGGTAGTAGGGAATCAAATCAGAAGTGCTGCATGAAAATTGTCATCGCACATAATCATTAGATGAAGGTGACATGCATTTATTGGGAGTGAGTTTAAAACCAACTAGCAGCTGCTGAATTCTGAAGGAATGTTAGAGGGTTCAGCTTCTCTTAAAACAGTGGGGCATAGCAGACCTGTCATCCAAGCCCTGGAAGACTCTATAGATTCACATGAACCAGGGTCTGCGTCAGCTCCATTAGTTCTGTCTGAGTGTTCAGGCCCACTTGAAGTACCTGGACACTCTGCAGTGGTTGATTTAATGTCTGCCACTGAAATAATTCCAGAAGTGTTTCACTGGTGTTGCTTTTTTCCCAACACGGAAATGAAACTCGGGATAATTTTAGAAAGGAGGCAATATAAAAGGGGATCTTTATTTGAAGGCCTCTAGAGACAGTTACGGAAAGATGTCCACAAAAGCACCCCCCCCCCCNAGATTTCAAAAAAAGACACCCCCCCCCCCCCCCAGGGGTGAGTACATTTTATAGGTTTTAGGAAATTAGCATAATTGATAAAAATTACCAATTAGGAGGACAAGTGGTGATGCAATTCCCCTCCAGGTCAAGCCCCATCTCTGGAGGCTCTCTTTAGCACTAGTTATACTTTGTCCATGGGAATGTATCTCAAAGAGATACAGCCTTGTTCCCAGCAAGAACCAAGATGGCACGGAGCCTTGTACATTCCCAGGGCTTGGAGCTCTGGAATTTGCTTTCTGCTTAAGGAAAGGCTGTAGAAAAGTACTAGGAAAACAATTCACTAATACAATAGATGACAGAGCTACAAATATATGTGTGAAAAATACAGGGAACATGGGAAAAAAAAGGCAAAACCTAAATGGCATCATTGGGATGTTGGAGATTGGCACCAGCTCTAAAGTGGAATGTATCAAAGGAAAGGATGGGATGCTGGCTGCTACCAGCTCTCTGTCAGGCTGTAGTGGGACTGCAACTTGGTCCAAGTTTTATGTGTGAAATTCATTTGTAAGTCTGGATTTGTCTGGCTCTGTCAGGTGGAATGTTGTAGAATAAAAAACCTAAGCAAATGACAAAACCAAACCTAACCCCACTGACATTTGCCCCCAAAAGCCATAGTTGAGCAATTCATACAGTTATCATCAAACTGGGATTCAAATGGTTCATAAGCCTACGAAAGTGCAACTCCCCACCACACTGAGCTCCACATGGCAGACATCTCCTTCCCTCACAGGACGTGTGGACCACAAACACACCTCTGTTCAGAAGCCATCTCCCCTATTTACACGTGCCTCATGTTGGAGGTGAATGTTTTGTGTGGGCTGGAGTTGCCCCTCCAATGCACATACTGGTGAGGAAGCGCCCAAGCCCTCTCGTATGCAGATAGGGGCGTGATGGGTGTACCTGTATTTTGTTACACTGTGTGCTGTCACTCCTTCTGCTGGCTGCTGTCCCTGTGCCTGAAGGGAAAGGTGAATCTAAGTGGAGGTGACAAGGTCAGTGATTTCTGTCTTTGACAGAATTCAAACCAGGCTTTTTCTTCTAATAATTTATTTTCTTCTTTGTCCCTGCTATTACAAATATTAATTATAATTTCTATTTTTGAGAAGTAACTCCTTAAAACCTTAGTGTAGTTTCCTGGTTGATATTTAGTCTGACATCATGGGCTGTAGCCTTCTCTGGCATTATAAATTTTTGGGCAAATTAGCTGATAGGCAGTTCTGGATGATCTTTTCACATGCTCTGTATGCTCCCATCCCCACCATATCAGCTGCTGTTGCTCAGAGCACGGGGATACCTCCACAGTGGAAAGCTTTGTGATTTTTATTATCCAAATGTCAGGGAACAGACTGAGCTATAAAGGATAACGTTAAGATGAGAAAGGGTGCAGAGCAAGATCTCTGTTTTTTAGTGGTGGTATTTTAGGCTGCCTTCTCTCTTTTTATTTTTTCCCCATACTATATCCTGAGGCCCAAGTCATCGTTTTGGTTTTATGTACTGCTATCTACCTTTGCAGATTTTTTTTTTAGCTTCCAACTTATTTAATTAATAATTTAATTAACTCTAGCCATTTCTTACTTAGCCCTATTTAGTCACTTTGAAACTTTCTTTTATATGAAGTTGTACGAAGTATGAGAACTGAAAGCATGAGTCTTACTTTCCAAGGGTCCTTTGAGAATAAGCTCAGTCTTTTCAGCCTTCTAATAGGCTTTCAACCAGTTTGTCTTTTTTTGTTTTAATACAGAAAACCCT